>JAAVUK010000462.1:0-33127 GCA_014899095.1 Fusarium buxicola
ATCCCATCCCATCCCATCTCATCCCATCTCAGTCCCAACCCAATTCCTCTCTCTCAGGTTTCTCTCCATCACCCCCACTTCAAGTTCAGAAGTTGCACTGTTTGGCCGGCCAGCCCAAGTAGGTAATGATGTTGTCGATAATTAAAAGCATAGCAACTGCTCTGGTACTCTGACATGTGTCGTTTGACGTGTCACCGTTTCGCCATTTCGTCATCTCCCTGCGTCTGCCGAATTGGGCCAATATCGCAGTTTGTTTGCTAAGGCTCTTGATAGCTGGGAACCACTCGGCCACTTGCAATCTTGCTGGTAAAGTCCGTTTGGTGTGGCTTCCAACCAACTGACCAACCAGCCACCCCATTCTTGTCCAGCCTGATCCAACCCTGCTCTCTCTGACCGATCCGTTGGTCTTGTCTTGGCAGACCTTCTCTGCTGTATGGACTATTCTGTCCTGTTTCTAAAATCATGCTCCTGCAGCGTAGTGTTTCAAAGCTCGGGCCATTTGTTCAGGTCCACCACTTTTAGGTACCTGGCTACGCCGATAGACGCATCATTTTCCGTGTATTGTTGTAGCGTTGCCAGCCACACACTCTGTTGGTTGCTCACTTGCCCACCTTAGCTTGGGATGATTGCTTGAACCCATGCTGGTGAGGGGAAATATCCAACTGATGTGCGCGTTTCATCGGCTTGATTGAAGTCTTGTGATAAGTTAATACGGTGACTCTTGCTATGTTACTCCAACAAGAGTAGAGGCTCGTCTCCCTCATTGATAATGTGAGGTCAAGCATCGTTTGTTGTTTGTGACACCATGGGAGCTAGTCAAGGGATGGCTTGCAAGTCACCGTCGTGGGTGCCAGGGAGCCTCTTGAACGCACTGAGTGGCGTTCATGATGGCCTAAGCCCTACCGAGCCCCTGCATCGGAAGTTTCATCGATTTTCTACTGGCCTCGGTGGCTCCGACGATTTGGTCGGCGGAGTCAATACTTGATGCTGGGGAGATGGTGACAGCGCCATTGGTGGCAGTATTGGGGTAGAAGTGCTGAACTTGCTCGAGCTGGCCGAATCTGTTAGGCGAGGTGGTGAATGTTTGGTTGGTGAATATCCAGCTCTCGAAGGCAGAGTACCGTTCTGCTCATGAGCCGCACGGTAAATGTCGCGACTGATTTGAGGTGTACTCAATGCCGATCCGATCGTCTTATCACCCTGGAGGCTGTGAAGGGCGCGGGAAGGACTTGGCGTCTTAACAGACATCATGGGAGTTGACGTGACTGCACTGCCTGGTGCGTTGTCCGCTTGAGAGTGTCGCTCCGCGTACCCAGCATCCAGCTTGACAGGTGCTGGGATTACCGGCATCTTCCTAGGTGTAACCACCGGGAAAAGTCCCTTGCTTGGCTCTGAACGAACGTCCAACGAAGAATAGGAAGAAGCAACGCCATTGACGCCAGGGCCATGGGTGGAAGTCACCGGAGGCAAGCCATGTTTGGCGCCGCCGTTCGATGTGTAATTCTTGCTTCCATGCTCCTTGCTGTCAGCTGTTGGAGACTTCCCTGTAATTGCAGGCGATGTGTCGTCAGTCGTGGGTTGAGAGGGATGAGGCTGTCCACCTGAACTTGCTGGGCGGTTGAGTTTCAATTTGATAGTCGTTCTGGGGCGCTTGGCCTCTTGCTCGCGACGGGTGCAAGAAGCGCAAATGAACTGGAATTCCGGCCGATCGGCATCTTCTTCGCGAATTCCCAGGCACTTGCTGTGCTGCCAGACGTTGCACCTCTCGCAAGCCACGCTGTGCGCCCCGTCGTCGACCTGACCATGAAGGCCACAGACACAGTCGAACACCCAGTCTTCTTCCTCATCTTCCAGCTCTTTTAGAGCTTGTTTGTTCCTCTCAATTTCAGTATGGAGTTGGCGCTCGGAGACCCGTCCGCTACCACTTGACATATTCTTGCTGTCTTCAGAGAGCTGGGCAAGTTCCTCCTCGTGTTGGAGGCGTCGTGCTTCCCGCTCTCGCAACCGCTGTTCTCTAGAGACCATCCTGTTGTCTCGGTCCCTCTCCAGTTTGTGCTGCGCCCGTTCTTCACGCCGCCGGGCCGCTTCTGCTTCTCTGCGCTGCCGCTCTTCTTCTTGTGCCACCTCTTCTTGTTTTTGCTGTTCGACCTTTCCGGCGATTCGGCTCGAACGCTTCGCGTTTGCCATCTTGGCGAGATTGACTAGCTCGCGCTCTTGTTGTAACTCCCTGCGCTTTCGTGCCTGCTCCTGTTTTTCCAAAATGGGCACAAGATGCTCCTCTAATTGGTCCCGTAGAACCTTTTCGTTTTCGTCGCGTGTTCTTCGGAAGCCGTCCAAGATAGATCGCACATCATCGAGTGTCACGGCAAGGCATTCCCACGTCATTCCTCCGAGACCGTCGTCTTCTTTCTTCTCATCGTCCTTTGCGTCATCCTCCACGTCGGCGGCCTCGTCTTCAGTATTCAAAGTCGTGCGTCGTCGTTTGCTGAAGCGACGGCTCCCGCGCCCGGTCTTTGACTTTTTTGGTTTGGGCGTTGTCACCGTCGGCGGTGGTTCTGTAAGCCGATACACGCGGTTGTCGTCGAGCACAAAGTAGGTGCGGTCATCCGCATCCCAACCATACGGCTCGATACGCTAGCCAATATTAGCCAATAGTCTCGTTGTCTCCAGTGCTCGGTATATGCTTGCCCAGCTAGTTTGCTCGGAATCCTTTTGTTCTTCCATCTTGTCCCGAATGCGCTCGGGGTGAATCATGACCCATTGTGTCAATTGTTGCAAAACTCGGATCTGCAGGCACCTAATTGTCAATTTCCAACACTGTAGCAGGCATTGAATCAGCGCCAGAGCGTACCTTGGTTAGGACGTCCAAGTCGTTAAACTTGACAGGGGTTTCATCGTCGCCGAAGGGGTTGTAGCCGGGTGATTTGGTCAGGAACTGCTTGCGAGCTTGATCATCGAATATGCCATGCCTTTTAATCGCCGTTAGCAGGGCAAAGTCTCGGGTGAATTCGTAGGAACACACGTTAAACCGCGATGCGACGAAACCAGTTTGAGGAGCGCCAGGGCGATATCTACGAGTACGGTCGAGTTCGGCTTTAGACATTCCATCTCGATTTCCTGTAGAAAAACAAATATGTTAGCGCGTGCCATCTATGGAAGAAGCCGGTAGATAATCGCACCTCAATATCGATGGACTCGGGGATCTTGGCAGCCTTGCCAAAGATGTAGATCCACTGGCACAAGTTCGCAAAATGCCACATGTTTCGGATGCGTTGTAGCAACGAAGGCTCTTTCTCGCCATCGTCGCCATCGATAGCCTGGAACGAGCGCTTCCGCGATGGCATGTTAGCGAGGTGGTGATGTCGATGGGTGAACGAGGGTAAGTCGCGTCACGAAGTTAAAGTCGTGTCTGAGCGTCAGGGAGTTTCGAGGTCGCGAAATGGAAGCTGCCGTGTGGCGCAGTCACCCAGCCACAAGCACATGCCGGCGAACGCCCGTCATCCAATAGCGCTGATAGAGCTGACGAGCTGCAGCTTCAGGGGAGACGTATCGCACTGTGTCTCATCGGCTGGCTCCCTCTTCAAACTCCCATGGATACACCGTAATCGACAACACGCCTTCAAGAGTCCGAGAGGCATCTACCGAGTACAATGCTTTGTTTTGACGACATTACCCACAAACCCCTTTTTTCTTGACATTGGGCCGCGTTGGCGGTCAGTAAGGCGTTCGTTCGTTCTCCTATATCCACTGAACCAGGTCTATGTCTTCGCATTCTTGGGATCAAGACGGTCGCCAAGCGCGACGCCAGTCGATCCCGCTACAAAATCTAAACGGATCTCATCATGATAATCGCCAGTCCCAGTTTGGGCTTTCACGCGAGCAGCCGGGTCGGACTGCTTCTCCCAACGACGCTCAAATGGCAGCCAACTTGCCTGGTATATCAACCTACTGGGACCAGCCCTACGATCGATTCGACGATGATATTAGCCCAGCGTCGCCGATAGACCCCACGGCCCTTCAGGCTGCTCTACCACCCGGGATGGATTATCCCGTCTCGGCTGCACCGATGCCGTCTACTCCAGTCCGCGCCTACGATCCTCCAGCTCCGTATGTTGAAGATGCGCCGAGCGCCGACTACGCCGAGTCCGATCGAGTTCCTCTTACAGCTGGTGCTGAGCCCATATCCGGCTCCTTGTCCACCAATAACCTTGACGGACGGCCGCGAGATAGCTTTCAGACGGTATCTAGCATCGAGAACAGCCCAGCCCGCGGTCGGGATACAAGAAGCCTTGGGCAAGACTTGGGGGCCAGCTTCGGATCTGCTCGACATCGTAGCTATGGCGCCTCCCTAAACCCCAACGAGTACCGGCGATCCAAGTCACCCACTGGAGCTCTGTCAAGGGCTGGATCTATTGTCCGTGCGATGTCGCAACGAGTGGTCAATATCAGTGGCGAAAGCGAACTCATTGATCATCGGGCTTCGAGGCACCGTTCACGCTCGCCTCATGGGCATGAACGAGACAGTCATCGTGATACAGCCAATTCAATGCTGGTCGACACCTCATATCCACCACAACTTGTTCGCTCCTCCAGCGAAAAGTCCAACGGGCCTCACTTCAATGTATCCGATGCTGCTGCGGCAGACATACCCAGGCCACCGCTCCCAAATCCTCTGAAAGGAAAGTCGTTGGGGATTTTCTCCCCAAACAATCCTTTGAGGGTTCGACTCTGCAATCTCTTGGTCAATCCATATACGGAGCCCTTTTTGCTGCTTTTGATTGTTCTACAGGCTATCCTCCTTGCAGTTGAGGCTGCTCCGGACGTATTTGCCGACGGGAATGGGCGTCCAGATCGATGGGGTCGTCATCCTATCGACTGGGCCATGCTTGCACTGTTCATAATATTCACCCTTGAGATTATCGCGCGTACAATCGTATCCGGTTTTATTCTCAACGCGGCAGAGTATAGCACGATTGATCGCAAACGCGGAGTCCGGGCAGCAATTGCAGACCAATATCGTGCCATTTTTCAACCTGAAAGTATCAAGTCGGTCAAAAAAACATCACAATATCATCTTGAACCATCGGCGATTTCGCGCTCCTTTACAACTTTTATGCAGGGTCAGCAAGCCTTGCCCCAAACTCTCGAGGAACAGCAGAGATATCAGCTCGCTCGCCGGGCGTTTCTCCGCCATTCCTTCAACCGGTTCGACTTTGTTGCTGTTGTCTCGTACTGGATTACCTTCTTCCTGAGCATTACCGGGCTTGAGACGAAGCACAATCTCTACGCTTTCAGAATGCTGAGCTGTCTTCGGATTTTGAGGTTATTGGCCTTGACAAATGGTACTGCCGTAAGTGAAACCATTGACTTGGCTCAAGCTCGTATCGAAACTCACATCTACCCAGATTATCCTCAGAAGTCTCAAGAAGGCAACTCCACTACTCGTTCGCGTTGCGTTCCTGATCACATTTTTCTGGCTGCTCTTTGCTATTATCGGAGTGCAGAGTTTCAAGGCCAGTCTAAGCCGCCAGTGTGTCTGGCTTGACCCCCTTGACCCTACGAACCTCGATGCTTCGTATACTAATGAGGAGGCGTTCTGTGGTGGCTTCCTGGACAATAAAACGGGCGCCACTATGCCATGGGTCAAATTCAACACTTCCCACTCGTTGACTGATCTCAAGAATGGAACCAGCGATGGCAAGGGATTTCTATGTCCTCGTGGTTCCATTTGTCTCCAACAGAAAAACCCATCTAACGGCACCGTCAACTTCGACAATATATTCAATTCTTTGGAACTGGTCTTTGTTATCATGAGTGCCAATACTTTTTCTGATCTCATGTACTACACCATGGGCTCAGATTACTTCCATGCGGCTCTCTTTTTCGGTGCAAGCATCATGATTATGATGCTCTGGCTTACAAACTTGTTGATTGCCGTTATTACGTCGTCCTTCCAGGTCATTCGAGAGGAGAGCAAGGCAAGTGCCTTTACGGTTGATCGAGAGCCACATGCGCATCACTCTGACGAGAGGTTGCGGCGTACATCTTCTTTGAAGCGAATTTACGACAAGACATGGGCAATTTGGCTTTTCATCATTACTTTTGGATTGATATGTCAAGCCTGCCGCAGTGCGACCATGTCAAAGGACCGAGAACGATTCATCAACAATGCCGAAATCGTCGTGACTATATTACTTGACATTGAGATGATTATTCGCTTTGTGGCCGACTGGAATTACTTTCACAAAAGCTGGCGCAACCTTTTCGACCTCGGGCTTGCGGTCATCACATCCATCATTCTAATCCCACCTATTCGCCACACGAGAGCATATGCCTGGCTGTCAGTTTTCCAAATTCTGCGGGCCTATCGAATTGTCTTGGCGATTCCTGTTACTAGAGAGCTCATTTTGCTCGTTCTAGGCAATGCTGCCGGTATCGGCAATCTTATGTTTTTTGTCTTTCTCATGACATTCCTGGTGGCAATATTCGCTGCGCAACTGTTCAGAGGCGAGATTCCTCTGTACAAAGATGGAGAGTTGAACCGTATCTCATTCTACACCATCTTCAACTCCTTCTTGGGGATGTATCAAGTGTTGACGAGTGAAAACTGGACAGACATCCTCTATACTGTCACGTCCTACACAAGACCCAAAAACACTTCATGGATTGGGGCCATTTTACTCATCGGCTGGTTTATCGTCGCCTTCTTCATTCTCGTCAACATGTTCATTGCTGTCATCCAGGAAAACTTTGACGTGTCTGAAGATGAGAAGCGCCTACAACAAGTGAAAGCCTTTCTTCAAAGGAGAGACCTTGGCGCTTCATCCAGCAACTTGGCTCTTTCTACCATCTTTGGGTTTTCGAGGTCTCGCAGGAACAAAGATCCACTTGATTATGGGCCGGCAACAGTGGAAATGCTCCTCAAAGACGCAGTTGTTCGGGAGTTCCTGGACGATCAGATGAATCCCCATCGCGAAGAGGCTGGGGGGCAACCTCCACCCATGAGAAGTGCAACCACGTTGTTAGGTGGGGACATTAAACCTGGACGCCTCTCGGCCGTCTGGGGGAAGGTAAAGGGACTCTTTAGCAGCAAAGAGTCCAATCCATTTTACTCAACCCTACGATTTGATGGCGCGAACGACACGTCGGATCCTCGGCAAATGGCTGAGCAGGCCATGTCTGCCACGATGACTCGAAGACGAGCTCAGAGAGAGTACCTTGCCAAGTATCCCAACTACAACAACTCTCTCTGCTTATTTACGCCCAACAACCGCCTACGGCGCCTCTGCCAGCGCGTTGTTGGCCCGTCTCGGGGTATTGAACGTATAGATGGTGTCGTGCCCGATACCTTCCTTTGGTACTCGTTCACGATATTGATTTATGCCGCAATTGTAGCAATGGTCGTTCTTGCGTGTGTCACCACTCCCCTTTATCAAAAGGAATATCAAGAACGACATGAATTCAGCTTCAGGAATTGGTACATCTGGACAGATGTGGCCTTTGCCGTCGTCTTCACTGTCGAGGCTGCTATCAAAACCGTTGCAGATGGGCTCCTGTGGACACCGAACGCATACTTGCGTAGCTCCTGGGGATTCATGGATGCTGTTGTGTTGATCACCCTCTGGATCAATGTCGTCACGCTTCTCATCAATGATGGTGCTATATCCAGAGCGATTGGAGCATTCAAAGCTCTGCGAGCACTTCGTCTTTTGAACGTCAGCAACAGCGCGCGAAACACTTTCCACGATCTCATTATTGTTGGTTGGTGGAAAATTCTGGGTGTAAGTCTTTTGAACCCGTCGTATGCTAACTATGGACATGTGTTCTGACTAACGATTTGATAGGCTGCCTTTGTCTCGATGTCTCTGCTCATCCCATTCGCCATTTACGGACTCAACTTATTTAACGGCTTGCTGGTGGTCTGCAACGACGGTGGCAACGGGATTGAGACCATGGCTAACTGCTATGGCGAGTTCGAAAGCCAACCTTTTAGCGATGACTGGCCGATGCTTGCCCCGCGAGTCGCTTCGAATCCTTTCTTCAACTTTGATGATTTCGGCTCATCCTTATTCATTCTCTTCCAGATCGTCAGCCAAGAGGGATGGACAGATGTATCCTTTGCCGCCCAAGCAATTACCGGTCGGAATAATCAGCCGCGGGATCTGTCCTCGCAGGGAAATGCCCTCTTCTTTGTTGCCTTCAACCTGTTGGCGACCATCTTCGTGCTCACCCTGTTCATCTCCGTTTTCATGCGCAACTACACGGAGCAGACAGGTGTAGCTTTCTTGACGGCTGAGCAACGGTCATGGCTTGAGTTGCGAAAGATTCTGCGGCAGATTTCACCATCCAAGAGCTCATATGATGAGTCTGAAAGAAGCTGGAAAAAATGGTGCCACAAGCGAGCCATCGAGAAGAAGGGCAAGTGGTACCAGACCATCACAATCATTCTTGTTCTTCACTTGAGCGTGCTGGTGTCGGAATACGCCAGTGAACCCGAGTGGTGGACGAGAGCCCGTGACTTCGTCTTCTTTGGCTTCATCCTGGCGTACACGGCCAACATCACGATCCGCATTGTCGGTCTGGGCTGGGCCCGTTACCGCCGAAGCTCGTGGGATGTCTACGCCCTGTTCATCGTCTTTGGTGCCTTTGTCTCGACTCTCGCGCTTCTGATCTCGGATACTAGAGTTGAAGTGTACGTTCAGGTACACAAGGTGTTCCTAGTGGCCATCGTGTTGCTGGTGATTCCTCGCAACGATGCGCTCGACCAGCTTTTCAAGACGGCTGCGGCTAGTCTGACGGTGATTGGCAATCTGCTGGCAACCTGGCTAGTGTTCTTCCTCGTCTTTGCCATTGCTATGACCCAAGCTTTCAGCTTGACGCGGTTTGGGGGGGAAACAGCGAACAATATCAATTTCCGAACCGTCCCGAAGGCCTTGATCTTGCTGTTCAGAATGAGTCTCGGCGAGGGATGGAATGCGGTTATGGAAGACTATGCCAGCATTGAGCCGCCGCTCTGCGTCGACGAGTCAAAGTTCTTTGACAGTGACTGTGGCAGCAAGTCATGGGCAAGAATTCTATTCATCGCGTGGAACATTGTCAGCATGTACATCTTTGTCAACTTGTTTGTATCGCTCATCTATGAGAGCTTCAGTTACGTCTTCCAGCGCTCGAGTGGCATGGCAGTCGTTGACCGAGACGAGATCCGGCGATTCAAGGAGGCTTGGCGAAGTGTGGACCCAGCGGGCACGGGATATATCACGAAAACCGCTTTCCCTCGCTTGCTGGGCGAGCTCTCGGGAGTCTTTCAGATGCGTGTCTACGACCCCGAGGACAGTGTCCACTCCATCCTGGAGGATATCCGGAACGAGACGAAACTGACGCACCACTCATCCATTGCGACAACCAGTGCGTTCAGTGGAATCGATCTGCAGAAACTGAACCAGCGATTGGCCAACATTGACATCGAAAAGGTTCGCCACCAGCGGCGTCAGTTTAGAATTTTTTACGAGGAGGTTCTGGTGTCTGCAGACCCAGACCGAGGCATTTCCTTTACGAGCGTACTCATGATTCTGGCCCACTACAACATCATTAGCGACAACAAGAGCTTGAGGTGAGTCTCTATCAAGCTCCCGCGTTTCTGTGCAGTGACTAACATCATCTAGACTCGAAGAGTTCTTGAGGCGCCGAGCGCGACTTCAACGTGTTGACGATCAAGTCCGACGTGGCGTGGTTTTGGGCTTCTTTGACACCTTGTAAGTTGCGAAACACGAGTCTCGAATGGAAGAGTACATGGCTTACATGATCCCAGATACTATTCACGACAGTTCAAGAAGCACATGCAGCGCAAGCACTCGTCACGGATGACGGCGATCCCACAGCTGAACATCCCTGAAATCATGGTTGAGAACGACTTGAGCGATGATGAGGGTGGAGCAGCACCGCGATCTCCTCTCTCCTCGGTGCCGCGTCCGTCGAGCGTTGATGCAGGGGAGCCGCGCAACTGGTTGGGTTCTGTGGATCTCTCGTTGCACGACACGTCATGGAGCCACCCTCTCAGCTTCCCCAGAGCTGCACCGCCATCGCCAACCCAGCAGAATCAACCATCAGCCTTTAGTTTCGAGATTGAGGAGGATGATGCTCATGAGCAGCATCCGGCGGCAGCACAAGTACCACCGCCTCCTCCGGTACCCACGGGGCGCGAGAGTAACAACATGGACCCCGTCAGTCCCTCACAGATCCGGGGAATGCTGGATGATTCGGTCTGGGGCGAAAGCATCCGTCGCAGCGCCACGGTCCGACGATCGCAGAATACGGGATCATATGGATACGGAGACCGAGACCGAGGATGAAGATGAGGGTGAGGGTGAGGCTCGGCTGAGAAGGAAGTTTTACGTTGAATGAAACAAGGTACAGTAATCATGCATGCATGTCAAGGACGGTTTGTCAAAGGCATAATCAGAACTAGGCACGGCGTTCCAGGTTGCACAAAAATAGGGGCTGAGTGGAGAGAGGGGGTTCTTGTTTCTGAGACGATCAGCATGGAGAGAGGCGTTTTTCGGTATACAATATAGCGCTGTACCTGTACTGTAACTGTACCTGTAACTGTACCTTTAGACTGGAACTACTCAAGCGCAACTTACCTAGGTACGTATTTACCTTGAGCCAATGTCTCTTGACTCCACCTGACTCTTTGTCTGTCTGATCAGCCGTTGCCTGCGACGGAAAAGGGTGCCAAGAGGTCCGAGATGCCTGTCGCGATCCCGCTGACGTTCCTCTTGTAATGTTGGATGTTGCGACCGTTTCAGCTGCTGGAGCCGGGGGTCGCAGAGACCAGCTTGAAACAACCCGTGCGCCCACATTCCAAACCCCCCTGTCGCCCTGACACAGGGACAGCTCTTTTCGTCTCTGTAATGCAGGAATAAATAAGGTGACAGTTGCTGTCGTTCTGTGGCCTCTTTCGTTGTCGGTGCTGCTGCTGCTTGTCTTTCTTTGTATTCCTACCTACAAAGAATCCTCCACTCGTTCGTTCTTTAGAGCACTAGACGGATTACACGACAGGCTGTGCCTCTCTGCTTCTGTCCTTGACCTCTGTTCACTCTTTGACAATTGCACCTGTTAACGACGACTGCTGGACAAGTTGCTCGTTCTTTTCACCTTTACCTGGCTGGACACGGGAATTTATATCAACGCCTATAATCGCAATACAAGCTGGGTCTTTCACATCACACCACACCACGCCGCAAATTCTCCAATCATCATGGCTCACAACTCTCGCTTCGAAACCATGGCCGCACGCTTCTCCCCCTCGCGTCTGCGCAACTCGCTCCGCCGCAGCTCGTCTGCCTCAACCTCTACGCGCGACTCGTACTCGTCCACCAACACGACGCTCTCGTCGTCTGCCGTCACCATCAACAACATCATCCTCCGCCAGCCGTCCCTCGTGGACCTAGAGGAGGAGCGCAGGAGCTTCGGCAGCGAGCTGAGCCTGCTGGAGCCCAGGCCCATCGTCTACTGGGGCAGTGTGGAGGAGCGCATGGGATCAAGGAACTTTTGAAGGACCGGACATGATGTTTAGGACATGATGTTTATGAAGCAGGATGGTTTCCAGGGTTTAATGCGGTATTGATCTCTGGCAGGTCGGCTTGTATGAGGCGTTTTGTTTTGCATTTATTTGTCCGTATTTCAGTCATTTCTATTCTCGCCGAGGTCAACCACTCGGTCTGGCAACTCCATCATGTGCCATTTAACCCTCAACCATTACTAGCCCTCCTGAACTAAGAAATAAAGGAAAGAAAAGAACATAAACTATCATTATCATTATCATCTCATCAACACATTCCTCTTTTGACTCTCCCTTCCTCGATTGAATTGACTGATACGATCCCTGGTCCGAGACACGGACCACGACACGACCCACCAGGAACCCCTGGAATTTTGGACATGGCACTTTTGATCGATACTAAGCAAGTCAGTACGATACTGTACTGTACACGGCGATGATGCTGATGCTGATGTCGTCTCTCGTAATGTGAGACAGTCCTGATCGCCACCCGAACATGGTAATTAAAGCGAGGGAGATTGAGACGCACCCACGCCAGATCCTTTGCTGTCCGAGGGAGATTGTACGACGTCGTTTCAAGGATTGAGGAGGACGCTATGGTTGGCCGACGAGTGGTGCGCCAGAGCCACCACTCCGTGATATAGACGGCTCGTCAAGTACCAGGCGGCACTCGTGCTCAGGGCCACGACGACGGCCAAAAGCACGAGCACGGTGCTGCGCATCTGGAAGGCCTCATCTGCCTCCATCCTCATCAGCTTCTTCTGCTTGCTGTGATAGTGCCAGCGGCCGTAGTCATCCCGGTCAGTGTGGCCGATGTGCTGGTACGGCTGGGCGAACCACCTCGGCACCCAGCGAGAGTTCGAGTTCTGGCTGTCGCCGGAGCCGTACAAGTTGACGCGGCCCATGGTATGGCGGAGATCGACCAGGAGCAGTGAGACGAGGAAGACGGTTATGTTGATGGGCGTCATGACGCACTGGGGTCCATGTTAGTCACCATCGTGAGATTTGACTCGTCTGTTTGACTCGTCTGTGCCATGACCTCAAGCTGGAGACTGGAGGCTGGAGACTGGAGGCTGGAGACTGGAGGCTGGAGACTAGGAACGCACCGTGTAGAGGGCTGACGGCTGGCTGCCAGCAATCTCAGGCCGCGGACCTATCTTGACCATGATGAAGAGTGCAATAACGAGCGTCAGAATATGTAGGTGAATGGAATAGTAGCTGTGGAAAGTTCCAGGTTTGGAGGAAACGCTCGAGGGGAAATAGCCGTCCTTTTGATATGAGAAAAGAATGAGGGCTGATGATGAGGCGGTTGTGGCTCGGATCCGTCATTCCCGCCCCGGTGAGGTCATCGCATTTGTTGGAGAAGCGCCCAAAGCCCACACCTCAAGATTCCCGAAGCTCCCGATCGACCCTTGAACCTGACTGAGCCTCAACCTGAACGGACCTGAACGAACCTGCAGCCAAAAAAGAAAACAGAAAGAAGAAGAAATATTGAACAAGGTTCATGAAGGCTCAAAAGCGACATGTTCTTCTCGTGTCAGCAGCAAGAGGTTACGACGAGTTGCTCAGCCACGATATGCCTTCCGAGGCTGTTCGCAAAGCCACCATATCACAGCCTTTGAACGAGGCGCACTCGACGTATGCTGGCGCCGATCTTTCGTATTCAATCGTGTTCCTCTGCCATTCTCGGTCATGAAAGGTCATTGAAGCTCTAACGGGATATCTCATTATGACAGCCGCAAATGGCACCTGCACGTAGCCATCCGTCGTTCGTCTCCCCTCTTCGCTTCCTTCTTTTGGCGTATACCCATCCTTTATCCCAGCGCCGTTGCCCAATAATCCTGTGCCTACCTATGCCTATGCCTGTGCCTGTGCCAACGCCAACCACCCAACGGATACTCTATCGTGCGTTGTGAATGTCGAGCACCAGGATGTCCTGCGCGCCAATCCGGGCCAACTCGTCCATGACCAGGGCAATCTTCTTCGTCTCCACCATCGAGCTCACAGCAACCCAGCCGTCCTCGTCGAGGGTTGTGACAGTTGCTGCGCGCTTGCCAGGAGTGACCTTGGCGGCCTCGGTCAGCCGGCTTCGCTCGATGTTGTACTGGCAGAGAACATATCTCTGCGCAGTAATGACACCTCGGATGCGCGAAGTGATGAGCTCGATCAGCTCGGGGTTGGAGGGCGATTTTGACTTGATGAGCACAGCGGTAGAGTCGACAACGGTATCGATGGCCTTGAGGCCGGCAGCCCTCATGGTCTCTCCAGACTCTAGGGGGACTGTTAGCAAAGATCCGGCTCACTGGGTGCAGGGCTGGCGGCACTTACCGACAAGATCAACAATGCCCTCAGCAACACCAAGAGCGCAGGCGGCTTCGACACTACCGCTCAGCTCAACGATCTTGGTGCGCATCTTGCGTGGGGAAATGCCACCCTCAGAATCGTCACCCTGCTCAAGCTTCCAGAAGTAATCGGCAGCGAGATGGACAAAGCTAGTGCCAATCGTCTTGCCAATGAGATCTTTGGGGGTCTTGTACTGGCCCTTCTCGGGAACCTGAACCTGGAGCTTGCAGCTACCAAAGCCTAGCTCCATGACCATATCGGAGCCGGCCGCCTTGTCCTGGGAGGCAGAGGCGTCGACCGAACTGCGTCGCAGGTGGTTGTAGGCGCGGACAGAGGCATCGTGCTCCTGAACCTGGTCCCATCCGGTGATACCAAGGTCGACACGACCTTCGCCGACGAAGGTGGGGATATCGGCGGCGGGGAGAAAGATAAGGGCAATCGGGAGGTTCTTGACGAGGGCGATGTCGAGGCGGTTCTCGCGGCGGAACTGAATGTCGGCACCCTCGAGGAGGTTGAGCGTGGCTGAATTGAGCCGACCCTCTGGATAGTAGAGAGTCAGTAGAGTTCCCGACGACTCATGTTGTTGAAGCGGACTGCGACTCACTCTTGGGTACGGCAAAGAGTAGGCGGCCTTCGAGACTGGAGGGGGGGTTCAACATCAGCGTCTGTCTGGCTGCAGGGCGGGGCGGGGGAATCCTCAAGAGATACTGCTCAGGTCTCTCTCTCTACGAGACCAAGAGCAATAAAGGGCCGGACCAACCTGTTGACGAGATCCATGGCTAATGATTGAAGCTACGATATTGTTTCCTTCTGTTTAGGTCGGGTGTCTTGTCTCGTCTTGTCGCAGCTATAAATCGTCCGCCCGTCGTGGGGGAAATTATTGTTGTGGTGACTCCAAAGGCCTTTGACTCCGATTGCGGGGCTGGTCAACATGATGGCGGGGCATGCATGCTAGCCAGCATCTTTGCCGGAGCGACCTGATTGGGTGCTCCCACCAGGTACAGTTACAGTTACCCCTACTAGTAGCTAAACCTCCACGCCGTCGTTGCGGGCATCAGAGGATCCATGGCTGCCAATGGGGTGACGAGCAAGTAACACGCTCTTGAGGCACCGATGCTACGGAAACCACCAAATCCTCAAAATTGGACGTGTGATAATTCTTTGTTCGCGATGCTCACAATTGGTCCGTGACCCATCGGGTCCGACCACGATCGGATTCGGCAATAGAACGGACAAAGGGGGCGGCCGAGTCTCTCGGATAATGCACACAAAGACTCACACAATGAACTGAACAAAGGGCTTGACGGGACTCGGTAAGACACAGTTGCTCGAGGTCACGCATCTTTCTGGCCAGCTTGAGGTATTTCTCAGATATTTTCAGATATTCTCAGACATTGGCCAAGCCTCACGCAAATGTCCGAGGTCATACCAGAGACAAACTGAAGCACGAATACTCCATACCTACCTGAGGTAGCTGAGGTGGTACTCTTTACGGATAGCAAGCGGCGTGACTGGGTCTGTTTGGGTGGTGTGTGCAGTGCTACGTACATGTAAGGCTAAGGTAAGTATCATGTCGCTTGCTTTCTTTTACATGCAACATTACTTTTCCCTGGATATTTTCTTCCACTCGAGGTGTGATTCATTCATGGTTCCTTTTTCCTTTCCGCCTCGCGCTCTTGATAAACCCCGAGAGCCCCCAACCCAAACCTTGACAAGATTGACTTTCCAGCCCCTCCAACCTGGTTGTCGGTCTGGAGTCTAACCTTGTGTCGGTGTTTGGTAACCTGGGCTGCTGTTAGGTACCTACCTATTCTAGGCTTTTGCGCGCAGCATCCTTCCAGTGGGACGGGAATCCAAAACTTTTTAGCGCTCCCGGCCCGCGCCACTTACTACGTAGTAGCCATTCACCTCCAACTTTACCTTCAGCCGGGCCATTGGTTCTCCACCTGCCGCCGCCCGCGCGACGACGACGACATACCTACAATATCGTCGGTCTCTCCCCTCCGGTGGCTTCGACTCTTGCTCTCTTCACTTTCTTCTTTTGCTTCGCTCTTTTTCCTCTTCTTCTTCTTCTTATTCTTCTTCTGCTTGGTTCTCCGGCATTTCTTTCGAGGGACGAGTATCGGAGCTTTCTGCTCTTATACCTCCCCTCGTCCGCCCAACCAGCTCCTCTCCAACGCAACGCAACGCAACCCTCCACTCCGACCGCCCATCGCCCATCCCGCGCCTAGCGCACATATCCATATATCCATATCGCAGCTCAGGTTTCATTCTATATATACTCGCATCTGTGGCCGCGCTACTCGACAATCCCTCCTCTACCTCTCCTATACCGATCACGATCAGTATGAACTCGGCATACCATCCTCCCGACATGTCGCAGCGGATGCCCCCAGGCTACTCGTCCAGCGTGCCCCCCATGCATGCCTACCAACAACACCACCAGCATCCCCCGCCGCAGCTACCGCCTCCGACTCAGCATCATCATGCCTCCCATCCGCCGCCTCCGCCGCCTCAGCATCCTCACCACCAACACCCGCACCCGCACCAGCACCAGCATCAGCCTCCTCATCATCACCAGCCGCTTCCTCCACACCAGCAGCACGCTCAGCCGCCGCACCACCAGCCGCAACTTCCTCCATACCCTCCCGCTCCATACCCGCAACATCACCAGAGCCAACACCCGCTGCCTCATCCTCACCAGCAACACCCTCCTCCACCTCCACCAGCTCCTCCTCGATCCGATGATGCTCCCCCACCTCCCGCAGGACCTTCTCCAACCGACCAACATGCCCGCTCTCAGCAGATGCCCACATCCTTTTCCAAAGTCGAAGAAGGCTCGGGCCGAAAGTACAGGTTCGTCGCGCTCCAGGAACCGCATGGTTGTGTCTTTGCCCCTCCCGCTAACGCCTCCCAATAGTCTGGACGTCGTACAACAGCCTCGGCGTGCGAGAATGTGCGGCTTCGGCGATAAGGTGAGCTTGTTTTCTCATACTGGACCTCGCTCTCTCGGCTCACAATCTGATGCAGGACCGTCGCCCAATTACACCGCCACCATGTGTTCGCCTTGTCATCTTAGACCCCGCGACAGGAAAGGAAGTCGACTACAAGTGCGTTGGCATCGTCTCAACTCCATCTGTGCCCAGCTAACAATATGTTCACAGCGACATTGACCACACCATGTTTGTCTTATCGGTCGATCTTTGGAACGAAGAGGGTATACAAGAAGTCAATCTTGTTCGATCGTCGACCGGAACGGGCTCCATTTCGTCCTCCAACACATATTCTTACTCGGCTCTTGTCAACCCCGACCCGAACACCCCTTCGTACCAACAACAAGCGCTTCCCCCAAGCCGCGACTCGGGATATGCTCAATCACAAGGCATGGGTTACGCACAGGACTACCCGCCAGTGCAGCAAGGCTATGGCCAAGGTGAGTTTGCCCAGAAAGATGCGCCAGAACGAGGAATCTGCTGACACAAAGAGTAGCACCGTCGTACCAGTCAAGCAGCTCATATGGACCGCCCCAGCAGTACTATCCACGACACAGCAGCTATGGCGATCCTCCAGCCCCTCCGCCGAGTGCGCCGTTCCGCAATGGCTACGGGCAGGACCAGAATGCGCTTACTCGTATGGCGGTAGTGGGAGGTCAGCCTCAGGGGATGTTTACAAGGAACCTGATCGGCAGTTTAGCCGCGAGCGCATTCCGCCTGTGTGACACTGAGGATCGATTAGGTATTTGGTTTGTCCTCCAAGATCTCAGCGTGCGGACTGAAGGACCGTTCCGGTAAGAACCGCAAGCTGTTTGTAAGACATTGACCAGGAAATGCTGACATTTGATTCGCAGATTAAGATTCTCGTTTGTGAACGTTGGTCGGCCCGGTGGACCCGGGGGCCCAGGGTCCAACGTGAACCAAGGTCGGGCACCAATTCTGTCGTCGTGCTTCAGTGAGGTGTTCAACGTATATTCGGCCAAGAAGTTCCCAGGAGTGTGCGAGAGCACGTCGCTAAGCAAGACGTTTGCGGCGCAGGGTATCAAGATCCCCATCCGCAAGGACACGAATATCAAGGGCGAGAACGGAGCCGACGATGACTACGATTAGAAATCAAGGTCTAGAGTTGATGATGGTAGAAGGGCAAGAGTAAGATGTGGACTGTTAACACCACCGTCATCAACGGTAGTCGAGTGGGGGCACGAGACGCGACGACTCGGTGAGGCGGATCTGAAGGGCATCGCGGACTCGATTAAGGACTGCCAAGTAGGTGGTAGAGAGTCAAGAGGCGGTCAAGCAGAGGCTGTGGCTAAGCCGGATCCCACGGACATATTGTCAAAGATGTGCTGAATAGTGCATGTAGGTACGACCCTTGTTAGATTCGGGCCTGTTTGATGAATTGCTGAGCAGAGATGCCGGCGTCGGAGTTGAGTTAGGGTTAATTGATGGGTATCTCTCTCATCCATGCGGTGCGTTGTGCAAGGTTGACGTTGGGCATAAACTGAAAGAGAGTTTGATGGTGAACTAGGGACGAACTGGATCGACAGGGCTTCAGAAAAGCAAAGAAAGGTAAGGTAATTGCTGTCGTCAGAGTCAGGGGTCCAGGATGCAACGTCATCGCAGGCTAGGACGCACGCATAGCAAGCCCTGGTAGGTAATAGTAGGTACGTATGAGCCACCACTACCGAGCAATCAGGGTCTCAGGGTTAGCATGTGAGTGGCTGACGGGAGATATGGCGACAGATTGGCTCCGAGCTATCGAATTAACTCTATCCGCAGTCTGCGGTCTGCGGTCCAGGGGCACCAGTACAGAAGCGGCTGGCAATTCGGAGTTTGGAGAGGGCGAACTCCCGAAGAAGTTGGGACATTCTTGGCATTGATTGAGCTTGATTAGCAACAACTTTCCGCCGCTTGCAAGAGAAGAGCTCCTGGCATTCTTGATTGGCCAATGCAATGTCTGAAACTTCCCCTCGTGCCTGACGGGGGGGGGAGGGAAGCCCGGACAAAGATGCTGTGGACGAATGACCTCCAAAATGATCAAGTGACTGCTTGAACCCCTCTTCCAGCCCAGGTTTGGTCGAGACGGGACGGGATCCAGGTGAGGCGGCGCTCAGGGCAGTGCTTAAAAAGCTTGTATCGACCGCGTACCCTTGGGCACCACGAGGACATGAAAACCCATCACGCAATCCAATACTGAACGACTGGTGGGCGTTCCAGCGGGGGGGTTTTGGGCGCTGGCCCGGTGGCACAAACCAAGCCCTTGGCGTCAGGTACTTGCATATACTTGGCCTCGACTTGGCTCCATCTGAGCATGCCTGAGGTAGGCATTCATGCAACAGGGTTGAAACTGTAACTATGAGATGGATGAGCAGAAAAATGAAGGAGAGAATAATCAAGCAAGCAGGAAAGACTTGAAGAAATCCACAGGAGACGGGCCCAATGCCCAGCCTTCGGAGTGGCCTAGCGAGTCTAGGCCAGACCCAGAAGCTCCATGGCACTTTGACTGGGTGGGTGAGAAAAAAAGCCCGCAGCAGCAGGATTGTCTGCCTAGGTGGTGTTTTTTTTTTCCTGCTTGATCATGGGATCACCCTAGGAAGGAAAGGGGGAAAGTTTTGGCAAAATAACGACGACACTACGACTTGGCATCGGGTTAAAAGGTGACCATCCTCCTCGACTGGAAGGGAACTCGGACTTTTGCTTCTCCATCTTACCTAACTGCCTGGTGCTCACTCACTCACTCACTCACTCGGGACCCTGAGCCGATCGCATCCATCCATACAACATACATACCGGGTATACACGGCCACAACCAAGAACCATCACAATCACAATGCTTCACTCTCGCGGCCGTGGCGGAGCCGGCAACATGGCCGACTCGGCCCAGTCTCCCAAGACAGACCCGGCCGAGCTCCAAACCCCCGTCCTCAAGGGCCCCGTCGTCACCACCGGCCGCGGCGGCACGGGCAACATGGCCAAGAATGACGACCCCTGCGAGACTCGCAAGCGCCAGGATGTTGAGGCGTAAGTTCTGCCGTGACCGCGGCACCAACAACAATCAATGCTGACTGCGACACAAGTGTCCCTCGACGTGCCTCCGCTGGCGCCCAGCACGCCGGCCGCGGAGGCGCTGGCAACGTCTTCAAGGACAAGGAGGCTGAGCTGACTCGCAAGGCCAGTAACGACGAGGCCATCACCGAAGAGGATGAGCCCGTATCCAAGCCCGCGCCAAAGCCCGCTGCCGAGTCGCTCGCTCAAAAGGGCATGAACTGGCTCTTTGGCAAGAAGGCGTAGAGATGCCCCCCTTATCTTATCTATCTCACACGCGCGTCTACCGCGAGTTTTCTCTCTTCTCTCTACTTTAGAGAGTGTTATTGAGTGTCATCATTTCAAGCTTGGTGTTTTGGCGCCTTTCACAACGGCATGGGAGGGCACTTGGTTAGGTCATTATGAGTACCGACCGACCGACCGACACGGATGATGGGAGGAAAAGTAAAGATACCACCCTGCGTATTCGATGAATTAGAAAGACTTGAATTTTACCATAACCATGATTTTCTGCTATACTACATGTTCTTGGTCTATCCTGCGGGGTCTCCTATGCTTCTTTTCCTGGTGGTGGATATCTCCCTTCGATCGACAGTTTGTTCGGTGTCGGTGAGTTCATGGCATTTAGCATCCGTTTATGGTATTCTATATACGCCAAACTCTTAATACGGATCGAAACTGTATTCATGTCTTTGAATTAGTTCTTCTTCGTCAAGCGATGGATCTCCTCAAAGTAGTGCTTGAGGTGATCAGGGTTCACGCCAGGGGTGATTCCTGGTTTTGTCAGCACCTATTAATTCCCTCTTCAACACCTTGAGGACGACATACCATGGCCAAGGTTGGCAATCCAGCCCTTGCTGCCAACCCAGAACCCTTCAACCATCTCCTCCACAGCCGTTGTAATGGCCTCCTTGGTACCGTACAGCACTCCGGGATCAGCGTTGCCCTGGAACACAATCTTGCGGTCTCCTCGAATCTTGACCGCCTCCTTGGGGTCGTGCAGCCAGTCCATGCCTACTACGTTGTAGCCCAGGTCGCACGCCGAGTCGAGTGCATACCACGCGCCCTTGGGGAACACCGTCATGGGCACCTTGTCAAGGCCGAGGCTCTGCAGCTTTTTGGGGAGCTTCTCCGCAATGAGCTTAAGGTAAGGCTCAGAGAATTGACGATAGGACGCAGGACCGAGCTCTCCGGCCCATGAATCGAATACCATAACCAGCTATGCAGAAACTCGGGTCAGTAAAGCGAGCTCGTACCAACCGCTCCTCGCCCTGTTCTCCTACCTGTGCGCCAGCCTGGACTTGCAGTGCCAAGTGGTCCACGCAGATATCGGCAATCTTTGACAGCAGCTTCTTGGCCTCCTCGGGGTACTTGTAGATCCACGTCTTGACCTGCGCAAACAGCTTCGTGCCGCCACCCTCGACCATGTAGCAGAACAGCGTCCACGGCGCGCCGCAGAAGCCAATCAGCGGCACCTGGCCTTGGAGCTTCTGGCGCGTCAGCGTAACGGCCTTGTACACGTAACCGAGCTCTGCGGCGACGTCGACATCCTTGGAGAGCACCTGGCTGTACTGTCCGTCGTCGGGGTTCTTGAGCGGGTTCGGGAAGTGCGGGCCCTTCTTGTCGACCATCTCGACCGTCATACCCATGGCCTGCGGGATCACGAGGATGTCGGAGAAGATGATAGCCGCATCGATGAGGCCAGCGAAGCGCCGGACGGGCTGCAGCGTGATCTCGGTGGCGACTTCGGGGTCGCGGCAGCACTCGAAGAAGTCTCGGTTGCCCTTGGCCTCGTGATACTCGGGGAGGTAGCGGCCGGCTGTTAGTTGAACCAGTCAGCTCTCCAGATGCTAGATGCGATGCTCGGCCAGGCGCGAGGCATGAAGCGTCTCTCACCTTGTCGCATCACCCACATGGGCGGACGCTCAACGGTCTGGCCTAAGTCGCAACACGGCAATTCTCAGCACAGCTCTCCATAAGGCGCGGGCAACCCACCCCATGCTGCGCGAAGCAACAGGTCGTTCTTGAGAGGCTCAAAATTGTGTTCCATTGTCGTCGTCGCGTATATCTTATCTTGTCAGCGAATTGACAACTCGGTAGAAACACGGCAAGATATCAGGACTTCTTAAAGAAGTCTTCTTAAAGAAGTTCTGAACTACCCCGCCGAGAAAGTTCCCAATTGACGGGAAGGGCGGCTTCCACCTCAGGGCAGGTTCCATTCCATGTGGAGGGGTTCTTTCCGGTACGTACCCCAAGCACCGGGGTTGGCCTGTGAGGTGCCCGGGCCTTCCAGGTTCCCGTCCACGGGCAGGCCCCGGTCGCCAAACGGAACCACGGTCGGACCGACCACGTTGTCATCACCTCATGACAGGTCAAGCAAGCTCCAGGCGCGTCCCGTCGATAGCTTCATTTGAGACGTAAAGCTACCAACAACGTCAGCCTTGCCTCGCCCTCAATTACAGCCTCGCATACAGCCAAGGTTGCAGATGCAGCGGGTCTCCCTCTAAGACCATACACTTCATTTGACCAGCTCCCATCTACATCCGCCACAATGTCGTCTGAGCGCGACCTCCAGATCCATCCCATCGTCCCGGAGTCTATGGTCCACAACTCCAAGGTCAGTTATCACCTCATATCCCTCTCGCTAAGCAGTTCATGACATAACTGCAAATGTGTTGCAAGGGCTTTGAAATAACCTGTGCTAACTCTCCGCACGCAGGTCCTCTCCAACTTCCACAGTCTCACAGCCTCCCTTTTTGGAGTCAGCGCCGGCATCCTTGGCCTCGAGTCCTACTACGGCTTCCTCGTTTACTTCGTCTTCTCTTTCATCAGCACCCTCCTTTTCTACGTTCTCAAGGTCGCCCCCGAGTCCCTTCCCAAGGGCCATGCTCCCCTCGACTCCTCCCGCTTCTACCGCAGCCTCGTTGATTTTTGGGTCAGTGGTGTGTTCAACGGCATTTCGGGCTTCGTTCTAACGTGGACGTTATTCTACGGTTTGGTTCGAGCTTAAGGCGGTTCATGTTGGGACTTTGCATATATACGGCGTCTTGGAGTCATGATAAGAGAGCCTTTGAACGGACTACACGTTGACAGTTTATCAATAAACAAATCGATCAAAGTATACACGCTGGGAACAGCAGCAATAACCTAAACAAATCCGCTCAAGAAATTAATCAATAATCTCAACAACCTTGCCCACAAAACCCTCAAGACCAGATTTATCCTGACTTCCGCCTTCCAACAAGATCACCCGCGACCCCATCTCGATCCACTCTCGGTGATGGAGTAGTTCCAAAGCCACCTCGGTTCCGCTCGTCGTTCGGTAAAGGTCTGTTTGCTTGGTCTCTGTTTCGCCATCGTCGTTGAGATTGAAGATCTCTTCAATTTCATCCGTTGCCACGGTGCCAGCTTCCCAGCCTGTGTCCTGACGGGAGACTCGACGTATCCGCGCGATCGTCCGAATGCTAGCAGTGTAGATATTCACAAACGAGCCCACTGCCAGCGTCTGTATGTCTGGGTCATTGAAGATGGCCGTGAATCCGCTTGCGGCCTGCAGTTTCAGGCCAGTGTCTGCCATGTGCTTCGAAGGCATCGCTAGAATCATGCCGCGACGGATGCGAGGCACCTCGGCTGGCGAGCAAGAGCCCAAGCTGCCATTCTGGTGGCCATTCGACATTGACTGAACGACAAGGCCAATTGAACCGGCTTGGCCGGCTTCGAGGACCAAAACCGGGAGCCGAAGGTTGCGTATGCTCACAATTTGTGCATTATGCCACTCTCCTGCAATTGCCGACGCTGACACGGCATTCTTCATGGCGATACGCGACAGCTCTGCCGAAGACGGATGCGATATCGATAGTCCGTAGCTGCCAGGGGATGGTCTATCCTCTGGAGTCGAGCCACGCGGGTCATCATCTTCGGGCGGGAACGGCCCAATGACGATCTTATCGCCAACAGAGAGTCGTCCAAATCGGAGGTGGCCAGAAACCACGATGCCTGGTTCAGGTTGCTTTCCAGAGCCTCCAGCCAATACGCCGTAAGAAGCTGGCAGAGAAAAGGTATCATCAATGTGAAAGAGGCACTTGGGCTGCTCTGGGTTCAGGGCCATGCCAACAAAGTCGCGTGCCGTCGGCGCAGGAGGCAGTGGCAAGGTCTCCAACAGAGCATGCATCAGACCAATACCGCTTCCCTTGACCGCACTCGTGAGGACAATTGGAACAAGTTCAGTTAGGTTGCCACTTCCAGATGCCCCTTTCAAGAGTCCTTTGACCTTGTCGTGATCTTCCTCGGGCACTTGATCCAACTCCAGGTGCTGCTTCTGATCTGGTTGGAGAATTTTAGGTATACGACCAACCTCTTTGATGGCGGTTAGTACCTTGACCATGGTTCTCTGCAGACTTGCTTTGGAGGCGAGGTCCATCTTGGTGATGACGATAGCCATGGGCACATCCAACTTGAGAGACAGTGTCAGATGGGCCTTGACGAGGTCGACTCCAACTGCAGCGGCTCCCAGGACATCTTGCGCTGACGAAGTCGCACCATGGCTCTTGGAAGCTGCTTCAGAATCGTCTGCAGCAAGGCAGAGGATTATCCAATGTGGCGCCCAGTTCATCAATCCGCGAAGAACTGTGCGGCGATACCTTGGATGGCCTGCTGAATCAGAAACAAAGACGAGACGACCGTTCTCGGAGCAGTCATGAATATCAACCCATGACTCGATATTTCCGTGAGCATAGTTTAGGATGGATCGATCCTTGTACCCAATGAGCTCTTGCGCTATCGAGCTGGTGACTCCAGAAACAACTTCGTGTCGGTGTTTAAGTAGACTGAGTCGACTTTTGCCGCGGCCGTTGTCGAGGGTGCCGGTTGACAGCGTACCCAGCAAGCTCGACTTGCCAGATGTCGTGGGACCAGTGAATGTAACCCTTAGCTGAGGCGTCGTTGAGCTTCCGCGGCTGGGAACAGCAACAGTCTCGGATGTTGTATGCCCTTCCTTGGATGTAGAGTCATCTCCATCGGCACCGTCCACGAACCCAAAGTTGGGCATGACAAGTGCTTCAGCAACCCACAGTTTGCCGCTTCGAGTGATCCGGGCCGGAGTCGTGACGGAATTGTCAACCAACTCCGCTGCCTCAACCCATTTGCAATCTCCGACGATAACCATGCGAAGAACCTCGACAGAGCATCCTAAACTCGCGGCCATGACTCTCAGGGCTGTGATACTCTCATCCATCTCGTCCTTGGTCAGTCCAATAAGTGTGCCGTCGTCAGCAACGCCAATTTCGTACAGGGCACCCCTTGATTCCTCAAGTCCTGGAATCAGCTTGCTCAGCTTGACCGGAGCCGTGAGGTCGACATTGTCATCTGGTAACCTTGGGAGCGCCAACTCCTTGGAGCTCGACGCATGATACGGAGAGGATTGCTGCAGCCTCCACAAGAGCTGGGTTGTGAGGTGCTGTAGCCTCTCCTGACGGGGTTGGCTAGAGGCAGCTGGAGAAGGAGTCGAAGGCTTGGCAGGTCGGGGGCCGCGCGACTGGCCGGCAGTGCTCATGCTCTTGAACGCTCTCCGCGGTCTGAGAAGCAAGTGGAGCTTGTACTCAGTTGGTCCATCTTGGGGCTCTGCCTCAAGTTTCGTGACTCCATATTCCGACAACAAGCCTGGCTGGACGTCCTGAGTTGATCCAGGAGTCGCTGAGCCTCGGCCATTCTCGCTGTCGTCCTTGGCTGGATCGTTTGGGAGTAACCAAGGGGATGAGACCCTCGGGGGGTCAGGATCGTAAGTAAATACTGATGCCATGATATGATTCCAACGTATCAAGTTGGGAAAATGCTCAGTGATGCACCAGAAATCCAACAATGGGTCAGTTGAGTCGATGGGCTCAAGATATTGATAATGAGGTGCGCTGTAAAAGTATTGATAATAAGGCAAGATATCCGATAGCAAGTAAAGAGAGGGTGTGATATATTCGGACTATCATTTTGTTGATTCCTTCAGAGATGTATAGATTTGATGCGAGGCAGCGGTGATGCGATGAATTGATGACGGCGTCACGGAAGGATAGAGGGACGCGGTCAGTTGCCAACTCAGGACAGGTAAAGCATGGCGTCGACTGGTGTCGGGTAGGTAGGGTAGGTAGGGTAGGTATGGAGTTTAGATAAGAAACCGTGAATCAATAACTTAGAATTGAACTCGAGGATACTCCATAGGCAAGATAAAACGCGCCTTTGCGGGTTTAATAGAGTAAACTCCAGATCAAGTCGCTGGCTGACCGAGTCGGAATGGAAGCGAGTCAGAGGTGACGCATCGGCCAGGTGGCCAATCATGAGAGTCTCATAAGAACCTGGTGTGCGGTGATTGCCTCAATGGTCCTTCAGTGACGGCTTTCGAGTTGTCTCAGCGAGGTCCAGGCTTTAGGTGGATCTTCCGCGGGGGTTTTAGTGGACATTGGCCACTACGAAGCCACTGAAAGCAGTTGGTCCCCACCCGGTGGGCAGACTAAGACAGGAGATGGTCGTGTTTAAACTCCCGTCCGGGTCCTTCTATTCTCATGGAACAAGGCACGTGACGCCCTTTGAAGAGTCCAAGTTCAACAAGGACTTGTAGATGCTGTTCGGTAGAACTTCTATCATAATTTACTATGATGAAAGCTACTTTGAGCATTTTGTTTGAATTTTGTCATGTTAAGAACGAAGACGTGGTTTGCATCTTAAACACTGGCATCCATGTCCACGCTCGACTCAATTAGCTTGACGGACGACTCGAAAAGGTCTTGGCATATATATGGCTTCTCTAACTCAGGTATTATTCGCACAGAGCCACCAAGTACAGTACTCAAAAGTCCATTTGTTCCAGAATAATGAGCATGGAATTCTACACGACTGCTGGCTCCTAGGTGAAACCACCATGTTACAAACTTTGTCTGGCACGCACCCATACTGTCACTGTCCTAGGACATCTCGGCTCGGCTTTCACCTACAACTAAGCCATTCTGCAGACACGACAGCCTGCCTGAGCTGAAATCCAGAGTCCTTTTCTGTCAGGCTGACTGGGCTAGATTTGTGTTAAAAATACCACCTACCTTAGACTGGAAGCTGACTGGCACACGCAGGCGCCGCCACTGGCTGACGCAACGAAAGTCCTGAGCCACGCACTCGGGACGGTGGCGGCCACGTACATACCTCAATCAAGCCAAACTGTGCCAAGAAGAACACTCTAGATTCTTGAGGACGACATCTGCACGTCAAGGTACGTGAAGGAATAGCCATTGATGTGAAAGCGACGAAAAGACAGATGCCCGCATAGAATTAAGGATCCAGGGACTGCATGGATTGCATGGAGGGGTTCCAGATTGCGGCTGCAGGGCCAGGGGGACGGAATTGAAGGGTTCATGGAGGTTCCATCTTGAACGGTGGCTGCCTACCTAGGTTCCAGTGCAGGTTTTCCCGTAGGTCGTCTTCAGGCGCTTGTTGGGCGCCTATGGCCTGTGAGCAGCCTGTAACTCGGAGCCTGCTGGTATGCGGGATCCTGTCACTCTAGGCCCGACACGCCTGACGGGCGCCTGATCCATCCTCGAAACGAATGGCCACGCCGCTAATAGGGCATGCATGACAAGAGTTAACGATGAGTGGAGGAGGGGGCACCGCCCGCCAGGGTCCGCTCTCCCCGTCCATCCATAACCATCGGTCAATCCTCTCATAAGGCCGCTGAGCGCTACCATCTTCTCCTCCTTTCAGCTCTTCACTTTCATTCTTGTTTCTCCCTTTTGCGATCATCATATCACCTTAATACATCAATCTCGATCCACATCCGACCAAAACCGCCATGAAGAAGTTCGGTTTTGGAAAGAAAGGCGATGACGGCGACGATGCTAACCGCCACGCCCTCTTCAGTCGCAAGAAGTCGTCTCAGTCCGTCTCCTCCGACAACCCCTATGCCAAGCAAGGCGGCAAAGATCCCTACGCCGACGAAGCGAAATATGCCAACATGACTCCTTATCAACAAGCCCGCGCTGGCGTCGGCGGTCCTGGTGGCCCTGGTGCTCCCGGCGGCCCTGGCGCTCAGGCTGCGGCTCCCAATCCCTATGGTGCTCCTTCACCCGCCCCGGGAGGCCACAACTCTCAGCAGCCGGGCGGTTACGGTGCGGATCGGTATGGGTCCGGTGGTGGCTATGGTGGCAATCGATACGGCGACGCACCTTCTCAAAACCGATACAACAGCCCAGCCGCAGCCCCAGTAGCCAGTGTTAGAGGCCCCGGTGGCTATGGCGGGTTTGGTCCTAGCGAGCCGGACGACAACCGAGATGCTCTGTTCTCTGGTGCTCAGGAACGCCAGGCTCAGAAGCAGCAGCCGGCTGCAAATGCAGCCCCCGGACAATCAGGGGCAGCTGATGGTTCATACGGTGGTTATGGAGAGGAGCGCGAGTTGACCGCCGAGGAGCAAGAGGACGCCGAATATCAGGCCATTCTTGCAGAAAAGCGACAACTTCAGCAGGAGAGTGCGTCGTCCGTTAACCGTTCGGTCCTGATGGCCCGGCAAGCGAACGAGGTCGGTCGTGCCACGCTCGCTCGCCTAGGAGCTCAGGGCGAACGATTGCACAATACCGAGAAGCATCTTGATCTCGCCTCCAACCAGAACAAGATTGCCCAGGATCGGGCTTCCGAGCTCAAGACACTCAACCGCAGCATGTTTGCTGTTCATGTCAGCAACCCATTTACTTCGAAGCAACGCCAGTTGAAGGCCGATGAGGATGTCATGTCACGTCACCGATCTGAGCGAGAGCAGCGAGAAACCACTCGCCGCGAGGGTTTCCAAGCCAACCAGCGCTTGGAGGGCACCTTCAGAGAAGTGGATTCTATGGGTAGACCTCGAGGACAGCCACGCAAGAAGGACTATGGCAAGTTCAACTTGGAAGATGAGGAGGGCGCAGATGAGCTCGAGGACCAGATTGACGATGGCATCAACGAATTGGAGGGCCAAGTGTCCATGATGAACATGGTAGGCAGGGCCATTGGCAAGGAAGTCGACACGCAGAACAAGCAGATCGATCGTATTATGAACAAGGCAAGTGACCCATTTTCCCTATTAGCCACGCCACCAGAACTAACCTTTCAAACAGAGCGATGCTGTTGATGACGCCACGAGGATGAACAGAGAGCGGTTGGCCCGTATCAAGTAAAGGGATACCAGGTACAGCAGATAATAGAGATTGTTTTAAGCCACCGGAGGCGGGCACGTCACGGCATAATGTACCCATTTGGTGGATTAGTATCTGGGCTCGCGGAAGACTGCAGGGTTGATTCTGTCCAGACGTGCCCCTTGTACACGCTAAGACGAAGAGAGCACAGGCTATGGGGGCGTTGTTGGAGGCATATGTGCAATACAGCTGAATGGCTTTCGAGTCTGATCTGTCTCGAGACCGCGGCGTCTGCTTCACTGGGCCTTGGGCCACAAGATCTTCATTCAGTCATCCCGATACGATCAACACCAGGACGAGGTGTCCCTGGGCCCCCTGATGGCATGTTACGATCATCCGATAGTTTTCGTGTCATATATCACAATCTTGTTTTAACGGAAAGTTGAGGCGCGGGTTTCCTGGGTTGCCGAAGCCATCAAGAGACTAGGCGAAACTGAGCAGAGCATGAAGATTCTCGTAAACAGATCATCTCATAAAGAATGTTTTCATTTATAGATTTATCCTGGGTATTCAGACTGCTCCCTGGACGCTTGCGCAGGAGAAGCTCCTAAGTTGTGATGTACAGTGCGTAATTCGCACACTGTGCTGGCTATTCTCACCAAGTTCCAGGTTTGTCACTGAAATTTTCCCAGGCTTGTTGTTCAAGCAAACCAGCAATCACCACTGACAAAATGGCAACAGAAAATAGCTCTGCCCATCCAGCCAAGAGGAGAAAGACTCGATCTGACCCAAACGCTCTTATGATAGGAGGAAAGGCTATTTCACTCAAGGGATATCTCACAGCGCCAGCTTCAAAGCCAAAGAAGGTTACACCTCCAATTTCGACCTCAACCTCAACACCAAACTCAGATAGCCCAACTCCCCAGCCAGCAAGCACCACCGAGCCCTCAGAGAAGAACGAAAGGACTCTTTCTGGGCCCAAGAAGCATTCCAAGGACCGCAGCAATGACAAACCTTGGAGTCGAGAGGATCGCGGACTGCTCAAGTCGCGCAAGGAACTTCCCATATGGCAGTATCGCGAGCAAATCCAGAAAGCTTTGCGAAAATCAGGCAGCGACGTACTTGTCCTAGTGGGTGAGACAGGTTCGGGTAAAAGTACCCAGGTACCTCAGTTCCTTTACCAGGAGCCTTGGTGCAGGCGTCAAAAGGCCAAGGTCTCCGGGTCTGACGATGATGTTTCGGTGGGAGGTATGGTCGCAATCACACAGCCTCGACGAGTCGCAGCGACAACCTTGGCCCACCGAGTCTCTCAGGAAGCCGGCACACCGCTAGGAAAAGGACGACCAGACGGTTTGGTTGGTTATTCGGTTCGCTTCGACCATCAAGTTCCGAAAGGGTCCAGAGTCAAATTCTTGACAGAGGGTATGCTGCTCCAGGAGCTTCTGCGCGACCCCAACCTTCGGAGCTATAGTGCCATCATCGTCGATGAGATCCACGAGCGAAGTTTGGACGTTGACCTTTTAGTCGGATTTCTTAAACAGATTCTTGCAAGCGACCTCTCGGGCCGCGGCGGTATCCCGCTCAAGGTGGTCATCATGAGCGCAACGGCAGATGTCGAGGTCATTCAAGAGTTTTTCAAGGATGTCGAGCCCAAAAATCAGGGCACGAATAACCTCCAGGTTCTCAAGATTAAAGGACGGCAATACCCCGTCGAGGTCACCCATGAGCCTCGACCGGTAGCCGACCTTCAGGATGCTCTTCTAAAGACTCTGTTCAAAATCCACTTGCAGGAACAGCTACCTGGAGACATCCTGGCTTTCTTGACGGGTCAGGAAGAGATTGAGTCGGCGCAAAAGTTGATTGAAGAATACGCCGAGACGCTGGCGTCCAACGTCCCCAAGATCAAAGTCTTTCCTCTGTACGGCCAGCTATCGATGGATGCCCAGCGCGAGGCCTTCTTGCCTGTCAAGGCGTCCTTTACTCGAAAGATCGTGCTCGCGACGAATATTGCCGAAACATCGGTTACTGTTCCTGGAGTCAGATATGTTGTGGATTGCGGCAAAGCCAAGGTGAAGCAATACCGAGCACGACTAGGCATGGAGTCCCTTCTCGCCAAACCAATTTCCAAGTCATCGGCTGTGCAACGAACCGGTCGAGCCGGTCGTGAGGGCCCTGGCAAATCTTTCCGATTGTACACAGAAGAGGCTTTCGGGGGCCTTGAAGAGTCAGATCTTCCTGAGATTCTTCGGAACGACGTTCTGGGAGCGGTGTTGACCATGAAAGCGCGTGGGATTCAGGATGTCCTCGCCTTTCCTCTCATGGATCCACCGGAAACCGAAGCAATCGAGAAGGCACTAGTTCATTTACACTTTCTTGGAGCGTTGAACGACGACGGTAGTATTACGACTGTTGGCGAAACAATAGCCCGCTTACCTATTTCGGCGCCGTTAGGAGCTGTTCTCCTCGCCGCTGCGAAGCCCGAGTTTGACTGCGTGGTTGAAGCTATCGATATCATCTCGTGCATCACGTCCGGAGAGGACATCTTCCTAAGCATTCAGTCCGAAGAAGCCCAAGAAGAAGTCGAAGCATCCAGGAAAGAGATTCAACGGCGCGAGGGAGACATCATCACGTACCTTACTACGATGCAGCAGTACACGGCAGAGAACGCGGACAGGCTGAACTGGTGCAAGCAACGAAAGATCAACGTGCGCAACATGAGACAGGCCTTGAATATCCGGAGGCAGCTTCGCGGCATGTGCCTGAAGGAGAAGCTCCTGGACGAAGCTCCACCACCTGACCCCCAGCCTTTCATCCCGATTGCCCCGGAGCGAGCTGAGCAGCTGCTCAAATGCTTCCTTCGAGGGTTTGCGTTGAAGACAGCCATGTTGGCCCCGGACGGCAGCTTTGTCACTGTCCACGGCAAACATGTTGTCGCCATACATCCTGCGAGTGTACTGCATGGGCAGAAGAAAGAGGCAATCATGTTCCTCGAGCACGTCTATACCAACAAGAACTATGCAAAGAAGGTCAGCGCCATCCAGGCGACGTGGATTGCGGAGGCATTAGAAGGTAGATAGAGGACAGGTTGGAGCCTTAGAGTAATATAGATGGATGTACAATGTTTCTAGTCTACATATGATACAAGTGGTCCGTCTCTATGGTTCCGACTCAGCACCCTCCTTGCCCCTGTTCTTAATCGCCTGCATCAACTCGTACAACTGTTGTATTTGCTCATCTACCACGTGCCGTCAGCGTCAGCGTAAGCCGTCAAGAAACAGGCAGTACCCAATGCAACTCAACTTACCGCTCATCTTTGCGAGTTTCTGCTCATCGAGCTTGTCGCCCACCCACGAGTCGCCCTCGATCTTTTGCGCATACAGCTGCCACTCGGTCAAGAAGCCAATCTGGAACGGCGTTAGCCGAGACGCACATGACATGCATAGCAGATTCCAGTCATGGAGGGAATTGACGTACCAGATGAGACGGGTTGTCCACCTTCCTATGCGCCCTGAACTCGGCCTTGATGTACTCGTCTCCCAGAAGCCTCATCTCAGCTGGCAGGTACTTGCGGTGGGCGCGGAGGAGACGGCGGTAGAGGTAGATGGGGGGCAGCAGGGCCATGGGGTTCGGTCTGAGGCCGCGCTGGGTGTTGGCGGCGGTAGCCAGCCTCCAGACCGACGGACGCATTGTTAATAATATAAATCCTCTGTATGTCTTGTTTCTTTCAGAGACTTGTCTTTCAGAGACTTGGAGTCCTGGCTCAATTGACGTAGTGTTGATAGCCAAAAAGAGTCTTGTCTTCAAAAGTGATGACGGACAAGATAGCAGCGTCGGCGAGATTCTCAGTAGTCCAGGACAGTGCGCAGCACGTTGAGAGACCAAGCCTTCCCGCCCCACTGCACAGTGCACACACTCATGGTTTTTCGAGCCTTTACCTTACGGAACGCTTCAAGTTGAATCCACGCTCACAACCCAAAATCACAAACAAACCGCCCATCATGTCTTTTTCTTTCGGCTTCACCGGCGACGATATACCCCAAGATGAGCAAGGC
>JAAVUK010000463.1:0-15134 GCA_014899095.1 Fusarium buxicola
CCTCTGGCCCACTCCTCCGGAACCTTGGTCCCGCCCTACGGAGATATCTGCTGTTGTAAGCCTCCATGCAACGAGCCACATGCAACGAATCCGGCGTGAAAGAAGTCATGACCCTCACCCCTGCCTAGTTCTGGTTCCTGGACGCTTAAGGCCTATTCCCTTGGCTATATCGTACCTTGCCAAACAACACCTGCCCCGGTCTCGTCCCTGAATATCACCCGCTAGCCTCTACGTCCCACTTGGTTGGCCAGTAGTTGACTTTATGTATTCATGTTCATGCCTGGTGCCCTTCGTCCATACCCCATGTAGATCCCCCCCCTCCCCCCAGCAGCTGGTTATGCGCCGAGGTTCCATGCCCAGAGAAACATCATGTCCGTCGCTTCGTACTGCGGTCCTGCTGTATCTCGTTTCTCGAATCTAGCTCCACTCGCTTCTGGGGCCCCAAGACATGCCTGTGAGACCTTGTCTTCCCAGCTCCAGAGTCTGGCTCTATCTATAGCGTATATATAGAACATCCACATACCAGTGCCCCCTCGGCCAGCCCACTCTCCACCATCCGTGAAGTCCAGCCTTTCTTTGTTCCTATCCTTCTCCGTCTTTGTTACTTTCCCATTCTCTACTTTCCCCTTGCTCAATATTCATATATGGGCTTTTCCCTTCTTTTGCTTCTTTAACCTCCCCGGTTTCATTCTTTTGCCCTGGAGGCGCACACTCATTCCCGTCTGCTTCTACTTCAGTTCTATCATAGAACTCTCTGGCTGTGATTTTATCCTTGTACCTGGATACTTCCAAAAGCCCTCGTTATCTAAAACATCAGACTCAGTCAGTCTGTTCTTGACAACGATCTGCGACCGCGCTAGTTTCACCTCCACGGCCAACGACTTACACCGTCCCCGTCCCCAACTCGACGATCATTATGCGAAACTTCCTTCCTTTCCTCACCAGCCTTCTCCCCCTGGTCTCGGCCATCCAGTGTCCCAACCGCGATGGCTTCAAGGTCGTCTGGCAAGAAAACTTCAACGGCTGCCAGGGCTGCCCGCCGAGCAAGGCCAACTGGAACGTCGCCCTCAACATAAACACCAACAACGAGCTCCAAGAATACACCGACTCCAACCGCAACATCCAACTCTCGGGCGGCCACACACTCCAGCTCGTCCCCTGGAAGGAGAAGAACGGCGAGTGGACCTCTGGCCGCCTCGAGTCCACCAAGGCTTGGCACGCAAAGGAGGGCAAGGCCATGCGCGTCGAGGCCAGCTTGCGCACCGGTGATGCTGCAAACAAGCAGGGCATATGGCCGGCCTTTTGGATGCTCGGTGATGCGATGCGTACGGGTACCAAGTGGCCCCTCTGTGGCGAGCTTGATATCTTTGAGCGCGTCAACGGCAACATGACGGGATTTGGCACCGTGCACTGCGGGCATGAGGGCGGCGGTCCCTGCAACGAGCCCTCAGGCCTAGGCAAGCCCGTTCCGCTGCCGGACAATGACTTTCATGCATGGTCGATTGTCGTGGATCGGAGGGCTCAGAGTTGGCAACAAGAGACCATCACTTGGCTCCTCGACGGAGCACCTTTTCACTCGCTCACGGGCGCTCAACTGGGAAATCAGGGAACCTGGGCGACGCTGGCGCATTCCCCTATGTATATCCTTCTCAACGTCGCTGTTGGTGGCAACTGGCCTGTAAGTTGTCCTCAACCCGTGGAACCGAGTGTTCTCAGAAAGAGGAGTTTCAGGAGACTAACAAGAGGAATAGGGTGAGCCCAACGGCGCTACCGAAGATGGCTATCAAAATATGATGGAAGTCTCATACGTCGCTGTTTACGAAACCGCATAGACAAGTTACTGGTCGGCATTGTCTTTACATCTACACCTGGCGTCTTCTCTATTCACTTCTCTTACCCCTTATTCCTACTTCTCTTCTTCTTCCGGAGTAGGGGTATACAACACATCGTCGGTGTCCAATTTTTGCATTGGAAGGCTATGGGACAGAATCTCCCAGTCCCTCGACGATTGCTGCTTTTTTGATTGCCCTTGTTTATAGACGGCTTATCATATTTCTTTTCTTGGTCTTAAAAGTTACGGATACCCCATATGAAAAGCTGGCGCTACGGATTGGTGCAGATATCCAGATAGATAAAAGAGAAGACACCGCGATGTTTATGATTTACACTTGAGTAAAGAAGCATCGTTGTGAGCGCTGTGACTGACTGGCTGTCAGGAGTCCGCGGTAGCGACTCGTAGTTTAACTATGAGCGTAGAGTGAAGTAGATCAATAAGCGCACCGAGCACAACAGTGGAAAGCATACTAGCGACGCCTAAGATACTGCGATATTGCCTAATAACTAACTGGGTATACCTACGTCGTCTCTTCGCCACTATACCGGCCTGGGATTAAATCTTTCTGCTCAAAACCCGCTGGGCTTATGCAACTTGCTTTCAAAGTACATCATGAACAGCAACAAAAGTAATCGAACCAGAACATCTTAATTCTGTCTCTTGAACGATACATAAATAATAGCAAGCATGGTATGTGATTTTTCGCCAATAGCATCAGGATACACCGAATAACAAACCGACACTTTACACAGAATGGACTTCTGCTCCCTGCCATCCTACCACATCTTTGCGCTCTCTCCCACTTTCTCCGTACATTCCCTCGAGTAAACCGAACTAAGCAAGAGACAGGAAAGGGTGGAGCAGCAAAAGGACAGAAAAGAAGGAGATGTGCGAGACCGTAAGGAATCCCAAAGTAAAAAGCAAGTCAAACTGTCTCGAAACGAGCTTCAGATAAACAGTTTGAGCAACGACGGCAAACAACACCGCAACCAGCGTCAGTAACAAAAACCAAAAAAAAAGCTCTTTTCCCCTGAAGCCACCACAGAGGAGGGAAATCTCCTCCAAGACCTGATCGCCGCATGACCATGATATAGTTTCCACATAAAACGCCGTGACGAATGATGCCTGATTAATTGTGACCCAATATGTGTAACCGACCCAACTGTTCTCGCCAGTGCAATTAATCCGCCCCAATCTCGTCGCCCATCGGGAACGCTTCCGTAAAGTTGAAGGCTGGGTTATCTCCATCGTTGTCATGGAGGAACGAGTCAAAGTCAAAGTCGTTGAGCACGTCACCCGAGTTGAGAGGATTGGCCAACTCCATGCCACCACCAACGTCAAACTATAGTCGGCGTCGTCAGCAATTGATATCGGGATGAGCAGTCCCAAGATTGCACATACCATAGTCCCAAAGTTGTTGTCCATGCCCATGCCCTGGTTAGGATCATGCTGCGGAGGCGCGGCTGGTGGAGCGGGAGGAGCACTGGCTGCAGCGGCTGCAGCAGCGGCTGGGGCCGTAGCGGGTTGGCCGTTCGGCCCACCGTTTCCGGCTTGACCGTTCTTAAAGTTGGCGGGATTGGCGTTCTGGATAGGCGTCGCGGGAGCGGGCGTATCTTGTTGTTCGTTACTGTCGCCAGAAGGAGTCGCGCCTGCGTTATTGGCGTTCTGATTCGCTTTCTTATTGGCGGCAGCACGCTGCGATACTTGTTAGTCTCCGTAATCAACGACAAACAAAAGAGTCCATTTACCTTGTCCTTAGCGGCTTTGGACTCCTTCTTCTTAGGAGCAGCCTTGTTCGTTTGACTAGGAGTAGGCGGAGCGGCAGCCGCTTGTTGAGGTGAGGCAGTCGTCCGGCTGTTGGCATTACTCGCGGGTGGCGCCTGCGGAGGAGGCATTGATCGCTGCTGTGGGGTTCCTTGGATCTGGGGGCTCTGCTGCTGCATCTGCTGAGGCACCATCTGCCCATTAGGCCCTTGTTGCCATTGCTGAGGAGTTCCCTGCGGCCCTTGACCTGGTTGACCTTGCTGCTGTTGCTGCTGCTGTTGCTGCTGCTGCCGCGCCGCGGCCATCATTTGAGGTGTCATCTGCCCATTGAAAGGTTGGCCAGGATGGGAGCTCGGAGGTCGCATGTTGCTGTTCATAGGCGGCTGGCCACCCATGCCCCCTTCCATGCCCTTAAAGAAGTGAGGCGCCATGTTGGGGTCCACATGGTTACCCATGAAGTTCATGGCCGGGTTGGGAGAGCCGCGGGACTGGCCACCCTCGGGAACTGGTGAAGGAATGCCAGAGTTGTTCATCTGAGGCGTGCCGCGCTTCATCTGCTCAGAAGGGTTGGGCGAGGCACCTGTTCGCATGGCCTGAGGAGACGTGTCTGGGAATTGGCCGTTGGGTCCTGGAGGACCACCGGGGCCAGGCTGCCCTTCTCGGGGCATGCCGTTACCGATGGTATCCTGCTCCTGGCGAGCCATCATAAGCCGCTTCTTGTTCTGCTGCTCGAGAAGCATTAGCTGCATTTGATAGTCTTGGAGGGCATGGTTGCTTCCCGCCCCGGTTTGGGGACCTCCAGGTCCCGGCCGAATGCCCCCTGGGCCACCCATCTCGCCCGGGTTGTAGAACGCGTTAAGAGCGGTTCCATCAGGACCCTGGGCCATCATTGGAGACCCTTGACCTTGCGGGACGGCATTGGGCATCTGCTTGCCTCCCATCTGGGTTCCGTGGTGCTGCTGAAGGTTCTGCGAGTACGTGGCGATCGACTTTTGCTGAGCAGCGGGTGGAGCGTTAACAAAGTTCTGCAGCTGCTGAGGGTGTAGCGAGTTGGGGTTGATGCCATTGGCGGCGAGCATCTGCTGAGCGGCAGCGGCGTTTGGACCGCCGGGCATTTGCTGGGGCATGCCCTGGCCGGGACGGCCGTTGGGCATCATGGCACCGGGCTGGTTAGGATTGAAGGGGGCACCGTCGATGCGTTGTCGCTTGGAGGGCGAAGGAGCGTTTTCACCGGAAGCTGGAGAAGAAGGCCGCTCCCGACCATCCATACCAGAGGGGTCTCGCTGCATCTGTGTCTGCTTGGCCTGCTGCTGGAGCATCTGCATTTGAGGGCTAGATATGGCAGTTAGACGAGGGAGCTGTCAACCAGACATACGCGGATGGTGTAAACTCACTTGTTCTGATTGTTGGCCATGGCTGCGCGTGCCAGGTTGCCTTGCTTCATGTTCATGGCCATGCCGCCATTCTGCATATTTCGCATCATTTGGAATTGTTGTTGGGCCATGTCTGGTCGCATTTGGCGCAGAAGTTCCTGCTGTTGATTCTGCTTTAGCCGAGATTGTTGCTACATGGTCACCGAGGGTCAGCATTGGCCACCAGCGAAAGTGGTTACCAAATGTTAGGGAACACGAGCAGCCAGCATCGAGACTCCAATCTGACGATAGAAAGAAGATCAAGAATTCGTACATGCTCGGTATAGCAGTGAAGCAGACATGCGAGGTGACAGAAGAAATGACAACGTACCTGAGTGTGTGCAACATATTGGTTGATGGTGTTGTTTCCGCTCTTGGCGCGCTGCGCGTAGTAAATGTCCCAAAAGACGGAGAACCACTCGTAGAGAAAGGAGGTGTCGGAGGCGGGCATGGGCAGCTTCGGCGGAGGCAGATCGTCGGGGAGTTTGGCATCGATATCGTCCTTGGAGTCGGTGTCCATGGGGTCGTCGCCGACGCCGTTGATGACGTTGCCGTTCTCATCGCGACGGCGGTTCGCGCCTTCTTTGAGGACGTTGACCTGCTGATCGCTGGAGAGGAGAGAGCGGGCGCAGTCGTACATGCCCATGCGGATAAAGTACTCGTAAATGTAGGTGTTGAGAACGCTGCGCTGGTTATCGTTTGCCTGCTGCTGGCGTGCCGCGGCAGCGGCAGCAGCAGCCTGTGGGTTGACGACGCCGTTGTTCATCATGGGCATGGGAGCACCTCCTCCAACAGGGCCACCCATGGGGTTCATGTTCGCCATGTTGACGTTTGGATTCATGGCCATGGCGGGTTAGCAAACAGCAGGAGAAGAAGCAGGAAGAGGCCTAAAGGCTCTGCTGCAGCGGCGACGATGGCGGCAGCAGCAGACGGGGGCTCGTGTAGCCACGGGGACGTGCCACCAGGCGGAGCTGCGCTGGACAGCCTCCCGACGTGGACGTGACGGGCAGCGATCCCAACGAAGCGCGGAGGAGGGGATAGCGGACAATCCGTGGACGCGGTCCAAGTTGCGAGGCGCGTGGTCGGGCGGGGGGCGAGGACCGCGAGGATCGATCGCGAGACTAGGAGAAGAGAGGCGAGCCCGGGGAGCGGGAATTGGGAGGATCGTGTCGAGCGTCGGCAATCGGCGGTGATGAGCGGCGCGCAGAGAGGAGACAGGAAAAAGAGCGAAGCCGTAAAGGCGATGCGATGGTCGACCGAGAGTCGATATCGCGATGATGAGTTGGGAGTAGGAAGTATGAGTATGGTGTGGTTGGTTTTGGATTTGGCGGAGTGTCGAGGTAACTGGGAGTGGAAAGTGGGCGCTGGGCTTGTCCTTTCCTGAGGTGATGGCCTGCCTCACTTGCTCAGTGCGTGCTCATTGCTCAGTGCTGGGCTCTGGTGGAAAAAAAGAGCGTGACTGGGGTCGGGCGATTTTTGCCAAGGGTGGGAGGGTACTTGTGTTTAGGCGGGGATCTAGGCTAATGGCAAGTACCTCTTGCGTCTGCCGCGAAACCAGCGGAACCGCCCCCAAGGTACCTCACTACCGTATGTAAGGTACCTGGAATGACAGGTACCGGCAGCAAACGGATGGGCTCAAATGGTGGACGGACGGGAACAGTGGATGATCCCGAATAAGACGGGAGACCCAGTATCAGCCAAGTCGCAAACCGCGTTGGCTCGTTTGATTGAGGTCGGCAGTACAAGGAAAAAATTGCATTCGCTGTGAAGTCGCAAGATCCGAGCGGCACTAAGCCGAGCAAAGTGAGGTGATGGAGGAGGAAAAGAGGAATCAATGGGAAAGGGTGTGAGAGAGAGCAAGACACTTGTGGGCAAAAAACGTGGTCCTTCGTTTGGCGGTGGGAGTGGGAGGACGGGAAACCTTTTTTCTCTTCCCTACCTAGGTCCCTCCGGTATTATTGGCTTTCAATTACTGTAGATGATATTTAATCCTTTTCTTGGCCTATTTGTCTTGGGGCCTTTTTTGGCACTACAATTGTTGCCTGCCTGATCAACTTTACCTGACAGCTGCTGTGACATTAATGCATCTCAAATCTCAACGGCTTGACGCAAGCAATCTACAGGTACAAAGAACTTGCGCCAAAACGGCAAAAGGCGAAATGACAAGGCTGGACTTGGCTGCCTGGGCACGCACCTGAAGCCTTGGGCCTGGGGCAGATCCACCAAAGCCTCCTTGCGGCTAAAGGGGGTCGGGTCGATCATGCTTTAATGACGGATAATGCGTTTAAGGGGATCAGGATTCGGAATTGAGACCCGGTGGACCTGGACAGATTTAGAGAGGCAGAGCTCTATCATTGAACATATCTTCATCAATCATCAAGCTGGTACGGAGTACGGATATATCTTTCTACTTGAGTGTTCCAAGGTTGGCTTCGAGCTTTGAAATTTGTCAAGGCTGAACTGATACAAGCCCATGCAAAAGAAAAAGAGGCTGGTACCGACAATCGGGGGAGGCTGGATCAGCTCCAGGGCTCTCCAGACCCGCGTTCGGCCGGCAGCGTTCTTGTCCCTGTAAGGCTCATAGAGTTCAGTGTCCTTCAGGGCCCTCCACGGATTTCAGCGGCCCAAATCGTACAAAATCGTGCTCGGCTCTGGTGGAGGGTCGTCAGGGGCGGGACGACGGTTGCATTGGATCCAATGAAATCGCGTCACCCCACAGGACCCTGATGGAGCTGCCGGCCTTCTAGGCTTTTCTAGGCGGCTGTCTCCCACGCGACTGGTATGCCGTGCGTCAAGAGTGTCAAGGCGCGTACGTAAATCTCAGACCAGGATGCGTATTCCTGAGACTGCTTGACAAAAGCCTCCAGAATCCTGAGACCTGAGGCATGACTTCAGGGACAAAAAAAGGGAGCAGCAAGGGTTTTATTGCCTGAGGCACGCATGTCACCGTCATTCTGGCCTGAGTTTCCACCTGGTTCCTTACCTTGGATGTACCTGCACTATCAAATTTCGTCTCACTGTGAATAGGCTGCTCTAGCCCATCTTGCTCCCTTTCGCGGGGTCTTATTATTCGAGGCTACACGTTATCGTAGTATGGAGTTTCAACTCATTATTAGCCGGCGGGGTTTAACTTGACTCTAGGCTGAATGAGTTGTAATTGATCAGAACATTGTTCTGTCTTCCGTTGCTGCGCCCGATGCAATGATGGATTCCATTTAAGGTATTTCATAACTTTAAACACTGGATTTGAAATACTCCGGGCCGACATGATGTGCGCTTGATGGGAATGTGCCTCTCCCTGGTCTCGCACGCGGCTGGCAGCCACCCTTTTCTATGGGTATCTACATGTGCGGTATCCTTAGCTCCCGTCGACACTCATAACTGTAGCTTGCTCTTCCATATTGAGCTCTTCACCACATCGCCCTGATCTACATGAGATCGTCATTGATGCGCCGTCAGCGGCCTTCCAAGGGCTCTCACTGGATAGGAACTCGACCTGACGATCTGTTTGCTTCACAATGTCCCCGTCATTTGCGTAACCTCCCCTCTAGACTAAGTTCAGTCGTCTTCGGGGGGCAGTTCGTCGTCGAGGTATCGAATCAGCGAAACCCTCACCTCTGTGCTGTCGTTGCCCCTCAACACGTCACTGATAAAACGGGCCTCGACCTGCATCTGCACCATCTCGAGAGCACCTCGCAGCACCCCGCACAGAATATTGGAGTACCAAAGCTGATCTTGTGCTCGTCCATCATCGGGAAGCTCGACAAAGTCGGCCAATGGGTTCTCGTCAAATACCAGCGAGAACTGGTCATTGTCGCTTGTCCAATTTGTGACTTGGGGGGTGATGTTGAGGAAAATTTTGAATCCCACCTGTAGCTCTCGTTAGTTGACTTCTTTCCAATCATGTGTGAAATGTTCCTACACGGGCAACCATCTCAGCCGTCTCGCGGAAGTTGGTGCATCGCTTCATTGTGTTAGACTTGGCTAGATAGTCCTCAATGAGCCGCAGCCCAATATTGTAACCCATCTTGTCAAGCTGCTTGTTGACCTCGACATAATCGCTCTCGTAGTCCTTGCAGAGTTGCGAGACAATAGTTCCGTACGTTAAGGTGACCAGCTCAGCGTTGACCTTATCAATTCGAGTTCTGTTGTTCCACGTCAGACGAATGTTTGAGCTCGGAGTCGGTCGGGTTCCGCATACTTCCAAATTCTATCAGCATGTTAGTATCCATGTTATTTCGCGGCAGGATTGACACCCTTGGTGAACATACTCCTCGCCCACACGGGACGCTTTACTGGCGGCCGACATTGTTGCGAAAGGAAACCGGCGTGGGGCTCTCAACCAAGCGCAGGGAATGCGAGAGCTCTGCGACTTGACACACGGGTTCCGGAGAGCACGTATATCGTAGGAAATGTCTTCTGGTCAAGTCGAAAACGAGAGTCGTAAGCAAGCGCTGCTGAATCGATTATCTTGGGCCACCTGGGGAAGTGGTCAAGCAACGGACAGTTCCAGCGAACGTCACCCTGGAAGTCGGTGGACGGAATGTTGAAGCGCCGATGCCAGGAACAACCTTCGGCCCGACCACCAATCAACCGTTGCTGCTCGATTTGCTTTGCCCACCATCGTCGTTCTCCAAGCGATAGGCAGCTCCGAGCTCACTTGACAGCTCTAGAAATTCGCAAGTGACAAGGGCATTTGCAAACTTGGCGTCGCGTTGCGTTTTACTCGACTTCTGAACATTCTTCGAGCTCAATATGTCCGCAGAGAAGCGTCCCGCCGACGATGATCCGGGTTCGTCCCAGTCGCTCGTGAAGCGACAAAATGTTAGCTCATCGACTGGCGCGCTTGCGCGCCTCAATGCGTCGAGCAGCGCCTTGGTACAGAGTGTGAGTTTGGACACAACTCAGTCTTCAAGAGCTTCGAGAGACTGACTGGAATAGGCCCCGAGAACGAGCGCGTTGCAAGCTCCTGTAATAGAGCTCTCAGGACACTCTGGCGAGATCTTCGCGGCCAAGTTTGACCCCACTGGCAACCTGATTGCGTCTGGTGGGATGGACAGATCTTTAAGTAAGGCTAGAGTAACTTGGCGCGTGCGACAGGATGCTGACCCGCGGTAGTGCTTTGGAGGACGTACGGCGACTGCGAAAACTACGGAATACTGAATGGCCACCGCGGCGCGATTTTGGATTTGCAATGGTCGCGCGACTCCGAAATCTTGTACACTGCATCCGCCGATATGCATCTGGCGAGCTGGGACTTGACATCGGGAACGCGAATTCGTCGATACGTCGGACACGAGGAGATTATCAACACCGTGGGCATCAGCAGGCGAGGAGAAGAGACTCTTGTCAGTGGCAGTGATGATTCGACTATTGGAATCTGGGATCCTCGATCGAAGAATGCCGTCGACTACATCCAGACCGAGTTTCCTATCACTGCCGTAGCCGTATCTGAGGCAGGCAACGAGATATATGCAGGTGGTATCGATAACGACATTCGGGTATGGGACTTGAGGAAGAAGGCGGTTGTCTACTCGATGCTCGGACACTCGGATACGATCATGTCATTGAGGGTCTCACCAGATTCTCAGTCACTTGTGTCATATGCCATGGACTCGACTGTACGAACATGGGATATCCGGCCATTTGCGCCTACAGAAAGACACATTCGAACTTTTGATGGCGCGACAATGGGCCTAGAGAAGAACCTGATGAGCGCTAGCTGGGACTCTGAGGGTAAGAAGATTGCAGCAGCATCAGGTGATGGGACAGTGATGGTGTGGTCAAGTGGGACGGGCAAGCTTGCCTACAAGCTTCCTGGCCACAAAGGTACGGTCAACTGTGCCGAATTTTCTCCAGGAAAGGAACCCATCCGTAAGTTTTCTGTGCCGTTGGTATCTTGGTATGATGAGCTAACAGAATGCAGTACTTTCCGCATCGTCGGACCGCACAATGCTTCTTGGCGAGCTGAAATGAGCCGGCAACATGTGATACCCATTCTAATTCTAACCCGTTCTTTGAATGGGAGATGCTCTGTGATCCGATGCATCAGGCCTTACCATCGTGGCAATTCTTTCTTGATGCAATCCCCTTGCTTGGCCCCCAGTATGAGGCCAATGAACCGACAAGGGAAGGGCAATCAACTTTACCACCAGGTTACAATGCCCCTGCTTAACCCTTTGGTGAAGGGGACCGACTTGGTCCAATTCTACCGATTATTGCTAGGGAGCGACAAATACTCATGAATCTTGGCGAAGAGAGGGGTTCAGCGACGGCTAGGAAAGCGTATTGGAGCTTGCATGTACAATTTCTGAAAGCATTGAAAGCATTGAGAAGGGCTGAGGCGTTCTGGGTCGACGTATCAAGTACGAGACATGTATGGAGTAAGACTTTGTAATTACATGGGGAGCTTAGACTGGGGCAGAGTGTCGCGAAACTGACGTTGAGGCAATCTCACACTGCAAATAGTTGACGAATACTGCCACAGCGTCCCCTTGAATAAAGCCATAATAAACAAACCAGATGGAAGACATATCCTCCAATAAAGCAAAAGATGCTTGATAGTCTGTGACTCCCACTTTGCTCATCCCTTCACTGCCATCCAATCGTCTCCCTCATCAACGTGATTTGCTTTGTTCAGCCAGAAAACACAGGGTTTCAGGTGCTCCCTCAGCCGTCCCTGGTTGGCCAATTGCCTCGGCCAGAAAATCAGGCCTGTCTCAATCCGAGACGCCGCATTTGTACTAACGTTGGTTTTCGAGTCTTACCCCTGGATAAAGCTTCGACTATCGTGCTCCACCTCCCACGTTTTTTTCGTCCGGCGCGTGCCGTCCATTCTTTTGCTGTTAAGCTGGTTGCGTGAATGGCGTGTTGTTTTCTTAGCAAAAGCCAAAAGCCCATGGGAGAGTCTCTTCCGCAAGCAGCGTGAGGGTGACTTTGCAATCAATCGCAAACGGGAGGATCCCTGTAGGATGTGATCCCTAGCCTCGCCCTGTGTCTCCCGTCTTCAGGGCTCCTGAGCCTCTGACTTGTGGCTTTCTCCTCCCAAAGACAAGCCCCCATGTCGCAGAGTCGCAACATGGCTTCACGATCCCTGGTTCTGGCGCTGTCTTTGTTCCTGAATTCTTTCGTCAGGGGACCCGTTACCATGGGGCTTCTAAGCTTGGCCAGGGGGGTCCACGGGCCTCGTACGAACATATGAACCTCCTTCGACGGGGCCGTTCGAGAGCCCACTATGTAATTAGATCATCTTGACCCGGCCGGTCGTGAACTTGTCCCCTCTTTTTTATTGACTTTTGTCTCTCCTCCCTCTTCTGTCGTCGTCCTCGTCTGGGTTTCTCATCTTTGCGTGTCTTGGATCCAAGTTCAAGACGGGCTCTTGAACCGTCTTTGTTTCTGGGCCTTGGTCCTATCTTCTCACCATGCCCGAGATGGTACCCTGGTGCTACGACAACCTCCTTGACCTGAAGAGTGCTACCTCTTTTCTGCTACTTCATTAATCTCACGATAGCGCCGGCGTAGCCGCTTTCCCTGAGTCGTGACCACCTATATAGTTACCTCCCCCCAAATAGCGTTCACCTAGGCACGATGGACCTAGATGGTTCTACCATGGAGCGGCTACGTTCCGATCTCATTCGACGAGCTCGCATGGAGCGTCGAGAAGGTTCTAACGGAAACGCCGTCGATATCGAAGCAGGAGATGGCCAACCCGATATGCAGGAATCTCGTCCGAATAATTCGCCCTTGTCACGACTGTTTCGCCGCGGCCAGCCTACCACGACGACAGAACAACCTCAGCAGGCGGAAATTGAGAGCATCAAATCTCAGGAATCCAACCTAAACCGTCCCGGCCTCGCTTCTCGAAGACTTGGTCTACCGAATTTCCTCCGAATATGGGACAACAACAACACATCACAAACACACGATCCTCGCAATACCACCGCCTCACCCGCGCCGCTTCTCCCACTTGCGCACCCGTCTGAACCACCCTCACCAACGAGACCGGAGCCCGTGGCTACACCTTCAGAGTCAAGACGATCTCGACGCTCGCGGCGTGAACGAAACGTCCCTTACGACCCCTTAGAGGCGCACCTTTTCGAGGTCCTGGGAAGTCCAGGTTCGGAGCGCAGACGCAGGCGACAGAATTATCATGATCGGGAGCGAGACCGTCATCGTTCTCGTAGGAGCAATGGACAACCGCATCCGAAGCATTTCATGTTTTGTCTACCATGGATTCGTTCAAGACGCATGCGAGCGCAGATTATGAGGTGCCTTGCCTCTGGCCTGTTTCTTATTCTTCTTGTGGCTGTTTGTAAGTCAACTCCGAGAGCCCCACGAAAAATCGTTTCAAGAACGACTGACTAAATAATCCACCAGACATTGCCCTCTCGTTGACGAACAAGGTCAATACCCGCGAGATGGCCATCATGCTTATTCTCGTCATCCTCTTCGCCACCGTCTTCTTTTTCCACGGTCTCGTCCGACTCTGTCTCCTCGTCATAAAAGGGAATCGCGAAGCCGCCATGCGCGCAAACCGACCGCCTCGATATCGCGGGCCTCCACGATACGCAGTACCGTCTGTTCCCATCCCCGTTGTCCTTGCGCGAGACGAAGAAGCAGTTGGATTGGAAAGTCAAGCGACAAAGTGTGAGCCTCCGGCCTACGGGCGCTGGCGAGAGACGGTGGTAAGTCAACGGTTCTAATCCCAATTGTCTTTGTGTAATGATGCTAATGGCGTGCAGCGGGTTGACCCCGACCGTTTGTTTTGGCAGCGTAACAACGACGTGGATCTTTCTCAGATACGGCCTGGTACTCGCTCAGGCCCGCGACCACCTTCGTACGTGTCTGAGGATGGTATATCTTATGTAGTCGAGGCGACGCCTCGATCCACGGTACCAACGGCTGAAGTAGCGCTCCCTCCGCATCCCTCGGAGATGGGACGAGTGGCCCGGATGCCGACTGCATAGGAGGAAGCAGCCCGGGAATTGGGGCGATCTTGAATTACGTTCGATTCGAAAAGGAACTGTTCGATCTACATACAGCACCAACTACTTGAGAGTGTAGGCCATGCTAGGAATATCTTGAAAGCCTGTGACGAGGGCATTGATGGGTTGAGTGTACATGATTTTAAACGGCGTTGATATCACAGCTTGTTAGCGATGGTAAACAGCATTACAATTTGGAGTGCAAAAGTAGATAGAGAATCCTGCAAGCCGAGCTTAGCGATTAGATACCACATGATAGAAAAGCAGTTACAACAAGGGTACTACAGGGCGCTCGTTTTAGTGTCGTGTTAGCACATATGAATCGAGCTGACTCGAAGATTAGGATTAACATGAAGATCCAGCGACGATGGCACTCGATCGGTGAGCGGCCCTTCTACTACGTACATATGCGTCGAAAAGCCCGAAATTAGCCTATCTTCGATCCTGTGAACAGGGAGCATCTGAGGGCAAGCCTCGGAAGACACAGCCCGTGGAGTTGACCAGGGCCGGGGCATGTTGTTTTGAGAAGAGATCACGCGGTTTTCTCCTGGTGATCGCATGCGACCCTTATGACCCCTGAATGTTCCTAAGTAAAGAAGTGAGTCGTTTCGAAGACGATGGATTAGGACATGGAATGGAAAGCATCTTGGAATACCCGTAAGTTTTACATACCTACCTACCTACTTACTGATTCTGCACGAAAGGTAGCTGCCAAGCTGGAGGTTGACCGGAAGTTTAAGGTTGGTTCTTACTTCATCACGTGAACGAACACCTTAAGACCAACCATTCTCCTACCAGGAACACGGCCAGAAGGCAACAATGTTCCTGCTTCCTTCCTTCCTTCCTTCCTAGCGCAATGAAATGCTCCCAGCTTTTTCCTCAGATCATGTTGCCCCTCACCCTTTCCTCAAGTAAGCCAAGCACGACTCCGAAGACTCCAATGAAGACGGAAAGGAAGGTTTGGGCGAGCGGCTTTAGGCAATTACTGATTGGACCGTTGGGTAGTGCCCCCAGCCGATAGCTTCCCCTTTAGCCCGTCTTTCCGTAGAGTGCCTGCCCAGTCAGTGTCCGGGGCATTCCATCCCAGCGCGTGATTCTGAGCGAGACAATCCACTGGAAAGGAAAGAACCACCCATGCCC
>JAAVUK010000464.1:0-16343 GCA_014899095.1 Fusarium buxicola
CCCCCGCCCATGGCACCATGCGAGACACATTGGAGAACATGGACCGCATTCCTCGGAGCTTGGGTCTGAGACAACGTTCTTCTGTTTGTCTTGCTTTAGCAGCCCACGAGTTTTCAGCTCTGATACTGATGAGTGACCTTGTTCCGTACAAAGATCAAACACACCACTATCCATTATTTCCCATGCAAGTGTACAGGACATCGCCGAATAAGGGGAGATGCTGTCATGGTTGAGCCTACAAACCGGATCTACTTGGTACGAGCTTTGCAATATGCCACCTTCGGGTCTTCGATAGTCGTCTGATAGAAATCGTATCGGCTCTATCGGGTGTTTTGTTGGTGGCTATCACGGCGCATAATCGCACACAGACTTCGACTCATGCATCTAGCCAAGGCTTTTGTCACCTCATAGGTCACACAGGCGATTCCGTACAACTCTTTGCTTCCGATGCCTTCCTTCAACCCGGCAATCGGAAGGGGCATGCTGTTTCCCGATAAAACTGATCAACACATCTCTGCTTGTGTGATTCATGTGTAAGGATTTGAAAGTCTTTGTCTTACCACAGTTCTCTAGGCCAGCCGGTCTCCTTGCCTTGACCAGGTATGCACGTTTCAGACTCCCCTCTCAGAGTTGTTCAAGTCATCAAAGGTTTTATACAGAGTAACTACTGTCTATCGAAACGAGTAAACTCCAGCCGTCGCTTAAACAAGAATTTGATCTTCTCAACATCCTTCCCCTACCGAGGTTTTAAGCAACCGGCGTCCTGTCCGTCGAACGCCAAGCATAAGGTAGGTATCGGAATTCCCCAAACGTAAACCCAGAAATAGGGTCAAGAAGTACATCAATCAGTCCTTCGACTATCCGTCGTCACAGCAGGCCCCGGTACGGCAGGATACTCAGGTGGACTCCTGCCAGCTTCCAGATCATGCAACTCCACGGGTTCTTGCCTGTCCTTCTTCCCATCATACGGCGGCGGCGCCTCTCCCAGCTCGTTGAGCCCTTCCTCGGACCGAGTTCCAGCCCACGGTGCTCTGCGGCTCGTTCTCCGTGTTCCATTTGGGGCGAATAGATGCCCTGAAGGTGCTAGAACATGGGGCCCTTGGCCGGGCCATTGATGTGCATGGCGGCGACGGCGTCGTTTGATTTGAACGACGGTGATGATGGAGCCGATGAAGAGGATGGCGACTAGGGGTATAAGAATCAAGGTGAAGGGTGTGTTGGTGAAGGCGAAGCCGTCGCCGTCGTTGTCGTCGTCTGTTGCCATCTCGGATGTAGGTGATGCGTGCGACCGAGAATATTGGCGTCGTCGTCACTCGGTCCAGTTAGTGCAGGTAAGGCAGATATGATATAGTGGCGAGGTTTGCGAGGGCAGAAATAAGAAGGTCTCGGTCCTCGTGCTCGCGGTTTGTCAGGAGATGTCCCAGGCTCACATATGGGCGTCTTGATCACTATGGTGCTTCTCGTCAAAACACTTTGTAAAGGTCAAGGATCCAGAGGTGCCAGAGCAAACAGATGGCAAGCGTCAGAGACTTGCGAAGCTTCACGTCATCAGCTGCTCTCGGCATGCAGTTTAGGTTGGATGGGCGGGCAGCCCATTTGTACTCTCCTTTGCCTCTCCCCGAAGAAACCGGCCGACCCGTGTGCGTGTGACTTCATCATGGCGGTGGCTTGGATCTTGACGGTTGGTTGGATACGAATCAGGCTTCGCGGCATCTAGACTAGGGCGGGGATGGGAAATGTGCAAAGTACAGACAGACTACGCCAGAATACGCCCGAATACGCTGTGTTTGATCTTGTTTGTCATCATCCGTACATGCGCAACCACAGGTAACTGAACTGATTCAGTTTAATTCAGGATTTCGACCAGATACAGACGACCACGATTGCTCCGGACTCTGCGATCCATGCGTACCTTAGATCTTCTTCGTCCGTATTCCTGGAGAGAGGCTTTGCTGAGGCGCAGATGCTGACAAGAACCTCCAAAAGCCTTGTGATTTAGAATGTGTTTGATTCCACACGCGTTAACAACGGGCCTGACTACTTACCTACCTACATATGTACTAAGGTAGGTACGTACTGGGCAGTGTGGTGATTTTACATGGTCCGTGCATCCTGCAAGGCTACCTACCTAAGTACCTAGCTCATCCAAGCCAGAACCAGAACCAAGTTCAACCTAGGCATTCCAAACATCACGGAGCTATCAACGTCCGATATTAGCTCAGCTTTCCTCTGAACCAATCCCCGACGCATCCTTGGTTGGATTCTATCATTTACACTGCCCATCATGCCTCGCGCAATCAGGGGTTCGCCTTACACCAGTCCCTCTCTTCTTGGTTGCCAGCCTCTAACTGACCCTCTACGATCCCAGGCGTTCTCATCGAATGCGACCCCTCCATCAAGTCCATCATCGTGAGTATCGATAGTGCGAACCATGATTATATCATCGAGGATCTCGACGATGAGCGTGTCGTTGTGAAGGAGAACATGGTCTCGATGCTCAAGGCAAGACTAGAAGATGTGCGTTTACCCACGAAATCCTCCTCACGTCCCCAGGCTTATTAGTCGCCGCGTCACTGTCACGAGCTGCGCCTTGCTGCTGATGATGTTTATCTGACAATTGCGCAGCGTCTCAAGGAGAACCTCCCTCCTGAGGAGGAGTCCGGCTCCGAATAGACAGTCGAATATAGACGAATTGGCTCAGATAGAGTACAAGCACTGTCGCACCTCCACTACGTCCGGCCGACCTCGACTCTCCTACAACTTCTCAAATCTCGGCTTTGTCTTCTTCAGCCCGCTCATCAGCGCCTGCGGAAAGTCCTTCCCTTGCAATGCCGCCGCATTCCACACCCTCGTATACCGCAAGCTCTCCGCAACACTGTTGTCCCGCCCGTAGTTGAGCAGCTCCTTTGTCCCCTGCACCGCGACGGGGCTCTTGTCAGCAAGCGTCGTCGCCAGAGCCACCCCGGCCTGCACAGCCGCTTCCTTGGTCTCGTGCACCTGGCTCATGAAGCCCACCGTCAGGGCCTCTTGTGCCGAAAAGTCCCGCGCCGTAAGGCACACGTCCTTGACCCATGACGTCGAGCCAACGAGCTTGGGTAGCCGGGCCAGCGTGCCAATGTCGGCCGCCAGGCCAATGTCGACTTCTTTGACGGCGAACCGTGTGTTGGATGCGCAGATGCGGATGTCGGCGCAGCAGGCAATGTCAATCGCGAGGCCAATAGATATGCCATGAAATACACAGATTACAGCTGTAGACGTACCACAACCGCACATGTTAGCATTATTCATATCTTGGCTGCGGGTGACACTTACGCTTCTCGCACTTCTCCATGGAACCTATGCAGTCTTGAAACTCCTCGATGTGATTCCTCAGTCCCTTCGCTTTCCGCGCAACATCCTCCCCATCTGACCCGCCGAGGATCCCATCTCCCGCTGCAGCCTGCACATCCAGGCCCGCTGTGAAGGCCCGGTCGCCTGCGCCGCTGAGTACCACGGCGCGCACGTCCGGATCGTTGCTAAGCTGTGTAAATACTCGCCCGAATTCTAGCCACACGGGCTGCGAAAAGGCGTTGAGCTTGCGTGGGCGGTTGATCTCGACGTGGGCAACAAGGTGCGCCGGCGAGCTGATAAGCAGGTGCTGATATGATGCGTATGCGGGGAGAGGTTTGGCGGATGACATGTTGGGCTCGTCAAATCACCGCACAGTAATTGAACCTGATTAATGAACAGTAGAGGATGATTTAATTATAGGCGTGGATATTTATGAGAGTTTGGTGGTTTATCAATGCTATAAGGAAGCATGGCTGTGGCGTGGGCATGCGAGTGGTGGGCTATCATGGGAGATGCCGAGGTTCATTCCCCAGACCGAAGCCAGCCCCGGTCTGGTTGTTCGGAGCTTGAGTTTGCGCCTCACGTGTTTTTGGTCGATCGACATGAACACCACCTTAGGTATCCTATCGACGCTCGTCATAAATTCAAGCCAAAACTCCGATTCAAAGAAATTCTATTCGAATAAGTGCTCTCGCACGAGATCATTTTTAACTATAAAACAAAGGCGACAACCGCCCAGACAGCATTATGATCATTTCCGGGCTGTCTACCCTCAATGGGCTAGACGCCAATGCTCCCGTTGAAAAAAGACGAACCCGACGTGTCCAGCGCATCCAGTCCAGCGCTTCCTCCACCAGCTTATTGCTGTGCCTGTCATGAAACCCAAGGGGGGCCCAGCGCATGGCTTTGACGACAATCCCCAGACTCGAAGGAAACAAAAAGGAGACGGTATTTCTAACGTTTACAGAAGAAGGGTTCCAAACAGGGTGAAGATGGTAGCAGCAGCGGTGACGTAGAGAGGACCGAAGCCGAGGCTGGCAGCGGCGCTATCATCGTCGCCATCCGTAGCAGCCTCAGCACCAGAACCAGTGGAGGTCGATTTACCAGCAGTGACACTGGCAGTGGCTGTGCCGCTATCAACGTTGTTGTGGGAGCCCTTGCCCTTGATACCGGGGCCAGCGCCAGCGCCCTCCTTCATGTACTTCTCGGCCTCAGAGGGCATCTCAGGAACCAGGCTGGGGTCGACCTGCCAGACCTTCTCCGACTTGGGGCACTCAACACCGTGGGTGGTCTTGGCAGCGCCGCCAGTACCAGTGGGCATGGGGTGCTTCTTGAGGCCAGCCTTGAAGAGATCGTACTCCTTGCTGGTCTTGACCTTGCCGTCCTTGATCGTGACGATACCGTAGTCGTTGTCCTCCAGAGAGTACTCGTACATCAGACCACCAGAGTAGACAGAAGTCATGTCATCACCCATCATAGGTTCAAGCTCCTCAAATTTTCGAGGGCGGCTCTCAATGCAGCCCCACTCAGAAAGGCTAATGGAGAGTCAGCAGAAGACGATACAAGGCAGAGATCGAAACCTACAAGATAGGAAGACCGTAGTCGGTGAAGTTCTTGACCTTGACATCCCAGGCAGAGGTCTTGAAGTTGCTGTTGCACCACGAGTAATCGTTGAAGGCGAAGAAGTCGGATCGCATGTCATCGGAGCCGCAGTTCATGTACATGGCAGTCTGCATTCGGTTGGAAGAGACATCGGCAGCCGAATAACCGACAGGGACCTTGCGGAGCTTGCGGGCCTTGAGGTAATTCTTCATGTCACGGGTGACGGCTTTGACGTAGGGAGCAGCCTTGTCCGTGTTCTTCTCGTCGTTCATAACCTCGTTGCCCGAGAAGAAGGCAAGGGTGTTGTCGTACTGGGCGAACATCTCGACAGTGGCGAAGACGCTCTGGAGATAGGCAGCGTTGTATGAGGTACCGGGTTCGGCGCGGTTGATGGAATACTTGGGGTTGTTGACGTCGAGAACGAGGTAGATACCGGCGTCAGCGAGCGCCTTCATACACTCATCATGGTCGCCCTTGTTGTCGACGGCATAGACACGGATGACATTGACGCCGAGATCCTTGAAATACTCAATATCACGCTTGCAGAGCTTAGCGTCGGCCAGAGGGTCCTTGTTGGCAGAGGCACCGCCGGGTTGGTAGTCAATACCTCGAAGGTAGAATCGCTTGTCGCCAGTCCAGAAAGCTGGAAGAGTGTTAGCGGCTTGCCGAGGCATTTGGCGTATTTAACATGATGAGAAGCTCACCATTGCCGGAAGCTGTAACAGCGGGGAGGTTGCCGCGCTTGCTGGGAGGCTCCTTGAGGGTAGGGGTGGCCGAGGCGATAGCAGCCAGGGCAGAGAGGAGGGTAACGGTCTTCATTGCGAGTCGATCGAACAGTATGGGACAAACGGTTCAAAAATTCGAGTGTCGAGAGGTAATGTTGTCCAAGAATACGTTCGTGGGCGAAACCGACGCGATGCGATCGAACAAGAAGCGAGGGGGGAAGATGTAAAACGAAAGGATCTGGTGGGGAAGGAGAATTACAGTCAAGCTAAAAGAAAATCCAACAACGAGGGAGTTGGAATGGCAACGAAGGAGGAAGGAAGACGGGTGGAATGGGAGATAGAAAAATCCAATTGAGGGAGGAAGAAGGAGGGAAGAAGAGAGAAAGCGAATGTGATGCGGGAGAGGTTGGAATGGGGTTTAAAACCGCCCGGGCTAAGGCACGACAGAAAATCAAACCAACAATCTACGTACGTACTGTGAACGTGGAGCAGGGACAGTCAAGGGATAGGCATTGGATCCCTGGGCCTTTTCCTTTTCCTCTTCCTTTTCTTTATGCCTGTGCTTGTGCCTTTCTTGGTAAGGATGGACATGCTGGTTCATGTCACGGCGGCCGTCGGGATATCTTGGCTACCTTATCCGTACTTACTGGGCATACTGTACCTCTGGATGACCGTATCTTACGACGACTGCAACAACCGCCATGGCCAATTGACCAAGATCAAGACCAAGTCCAAGTCAAGGCCTTGCTTGTCCAAGCGTCAAAAGGTGGAGGTGCTTTCTTCCTTGAATTGGCCGTCATGGAAGCGCCTTGGCCCATGGGCATTGGGGAGCCGTGATTAAACGTGGGGCGCGTCTGATCCATTCATTTCGAGCCCACCCTTTGATGCTAGCACACCGGGCTACATGTACTCCGTAGGTACGTACTAGCTAATCACGACGCCAAACAAACTCAAAAGCAATAAATCATGATGATAGATGGCTTGACATTTTGGAATTGGAACCTGCTATATGCCGCATTCCGTGGCAATCCGTACTCACCGTTTCACCAGGCAAAGAAAGAAAGCCCTCACAAGATATTGAAAGAATTGCTTGATTCGCTGTCCCTGGAAGATTTGTCGACTCATCCATCACCTTGTGTCCAGGAGGGCCAGGTACACGAATGAATGGGCCGAGGTGACCTGACCAAGCCAGCCAATCATGGATCGGCAATGTACCAAGATTGGTGTGATCTCCAGATAGGTACCTGTTCCTGTTCCTGTTCCTGAAGGAGGCGACCAACTGTATCCGTACAGTACAGTACAGTACAGTACTCGGCATTCAAACTCGTACGAATTTGTCTGTGCTTGCAGTTTGAACCAGACGAGGCCGTTGCGGTGCGCCAAAGGAGACCTGGGCACACAAACATCAAATCCCGTCACGACGATAGTACCTGAGATCTTTACCTACCTAGGCGAATTCCTCGCACCTGTCCCTGCTGCCAAGGTTTAGGTACTATACGTATTGTTGTTGTTTAGGTACGTACGTACCTTAAGTGTTGGTGTTGCACTTGCCCTCCATCCCGTTCCATCGACTCGTATCCCTCACCCTGGCATTGGCATCCAGCGGAATCGATAAAAAATCTCAGAACTTGCAACCTTTTCTCCTTTCATCAACACAAGAGACCCAAGACTGCGCAGCCACGATCTAATCCTCCATCTGGAGCTTCTGTCTGGATTCTCTAACGTTACTACTACGTAGTACGTAGTTTCTCGGTCTTGGGGATCCTCAATGGGCTCAATGGGGTGGCTCTCAATCCTGGATTCTCGATTCCTGCCCCACCAAGCGTCGTAATACTCTTCCCCATGCACTCCCCCTCTTCTGAAGCATGGCGGCCTCTGTCCCGCGATTGGCGGTTTGTTGAAACTCGTCTTCCCACCTGTTACAGCAAGTCAACTTCTTCTCTCCCGAATCGACGTTATCTGCATGTTCTCAGCTTGATGGGGTGACGTTTAACCGCGCTTGGCATGAATTCTAGTCTAATTAGACCGAATAGGTCGCAAGGCGGCTGGTCAGTGAAATTTCAATCGTCGCGGCGATCAAACACCGCCCTTCCAGGTTGCAACCCGCAACAAGCGTACCGGTGCTCAGGAGCTAAGAAGCTAAGATCTACCAGCCAAGAACTACCCGTAGCCTCGTGTGAAACGAGATGCCCACAGGGCCGGCCTCCTCACATGGTGGCCTTCTGTGTTAAATCACCGACAGTGCAACCTCGAGACCCTCTTTTCATCTAGAAAGGGTGGAGTGTTCCAAGTCCCCTGGGCTGGCACTCTATCTTGAAGCCAAGCCGGTCTTAGCTCTACAAGGCGCCCGGGGAGCAATAGGAGATTTGAAGTGACAGTCCGTCGCTAGGAGTTGTTGTACGGAGTAGAGTAGTCCCCATTTCGAAGACCTCAAGGCTCCATACCAGGGTATTGCACGGAGTATCAGGATGTGATCGCCAGCCAAGTTCCGTCATGGTTCGTTTCTCTGCTTCAGGGACTCCCACGAAGATCCAAACTTAGAACACTAGTTGGTTATGGTGATGCAGCCCCAGTCTAACTTTCATATCCTTTACAATGCAACGACAACTATTACACGTCACGTCCAGGGTCACGACCCGGCAGAGAACAGCCTCGAATATGGCCGTACCCAGATTCAACTTGACTCATAATATATGTTATGGAACTCAGATGCCCGGTTCTATTCAGACTCGAGATGGTGGGCTATTACTACGTTCATCTCATCTCTATGGGTATCGACAACGAAAATGGAGTTATAGGTATTCAAATTTCTTGGTGTCCACTATCGACCGTCAGGGAGCTTGAAGATGTCATCAACCCCTTGCCATGTCCCCTTCGCACGCTCTTCCCAGTAGCTATCCTTTCCGGTCTTTAGCTTCCAGACCTCTTCGCCCTCTGGCGCGTTTTCAACCTTGACAAACCATCGGGGTTTGTATGTCTCGCCCCGCTCCTCGAGATCTCGTCGTCGACTACGCTGGGCCTCCTCCAGCGACTGCTTCATATCCTCAGCATCGTCAGCCTTCCCCTGCTCGTATGCACGCTGGTCGGGGCGCAGGCGACAATCCGTAGGTGCGAGTTTGCCGTCTTCGATCTCCGTTACCTCGTTGAGGCTCGCAGCAAACGTCGTGAAGCCGTAAGTCTGGGCCGCGTTGTCTACCAACGAGCCAACACGCCAGATCTCCTGGCCGCCTCCCTTGCCGGAGGTCTTCAGACCACTTGTCCAGGTGCCTGACAAACCACTGCCGGTATTGGCTCCATCTGGGCTAAAGATCTCTACGATGACGTCCTCGGTCCGTCCACCCCACATGCCCTTACTCTTGAACTCAACCGCAGCCTTGTGACCGGTGCTGTCGTTGACGACGTGCATTGTACCTACAGGTTCAACGTACTTTTCGCCCATCACCACATTGCGCAGGAACATGGTAGCAATATTCCACGAGTAACGCTCCTCAGACCCGTTGGACAAGCGCAAAACAATTCGCACTCGACCATCAGTTGTGATCTCGGCGCTCTTACCCCAGAACTTCTGACCTGGTGCGGGTGATTGAGTGAAAGACCAGTTGGATGAGTCTGCTTGCATGGCCAAGAGAAGAGGTCGATGCTGGACCTTCTCGACCAGAAGCCTGAAACCACCAGGGACCTCCTTTTCGCCACGGACAAGCTCAAACGTTTCGCCAAGCAAAGGGGTAAAAGGCTTCCGGATCGCGCGTTCCTTGGCTCGTCCGCTGCTGAACTGCGAGACTGCGAAAGCTGCGACGAACAAAAGTCTATCCGTAGGAGACGATTGCCTCGCCGCCTGATTCAGCAGCTGTGCATATTCCAGTTGCTCAGCAACCTTCTGGCACATAGAAAAGGGCTCGTTCGATGTGACGGGCATGCTGATCGTGCTAAAATCCTTGCCGACATTCTTCCTGAAGAATGCAATCAAACTGGGAGCGGGCGCAGTCGTGGGCGGTATCGTCGACCTCCTTGTAACAGCATGGTCGATGGGTAATGGCGTGAGGCTCTTTGGTTTCGTAGGGAAAAGATGCGAAGCGTCGTCAAAGTTCACGGTGTCGTTCTCCCCTATAGACGACACAGAAGAGTTGTCCCGGAATGACCCTTCTTCATCTCCTTCCCCATCTGAACCAGGAGTCCCGTCCTCGCTGCCATCGATCTTGAGGACACCAGAGTTGGCATCCTCGGCGTCGAAGAACTCATCAGCAGTCGAGACAGTGTCGATGCTCTTCCTCGAGACCCCGCCCTCGGACAAAGGGACTGGCATACGGCGACGCTTACTGTTGTGGATGAGAGTCGTAAACTCAGAAACCACCGAATCAAGATCGGTAAGAAGGGATTGGCAATGATCCTGGAGCGAGTGCTCCTCCCGGATCAGTCCCTTGGATTGTCTCCTTGAATGATTCGGTACACTTGCTGAGATAGTCGTAGTAACACTTCCGGGTGCAGGCACTGCTAGGGCAGAAGCTGTGGTTGCGCCGAGCGTGGCCGGTGATACCGCAGAGGTGCCCGACTTCCGTCTCCAGAACGATCGCTTCTCCGGTGCCGGGGTAAAGTAAGTGTCACTGTCGTCTACGGCACTCGTAGATCCGGGGGAGAGGTACTGAGGGCTATTGACCGGCTTTGCCTGCACCGCGACCTCTCGCGTCAAGCGACGAAGCGCATCGCGGGTTCCGACAACGCGGCTAACCAAGGCCTCGACCTGCTCCCACTCTCTGTCTTCCTGCGGGGAAGATTGTTGGACAGGCTGGAGATGACGTGTGTTGATTTTCAACTCATCTCTCTTAGGCAGGTCCATTGCTTCCAGTCCCCTCGCAACGCGACTTGCTTTTTCCAATGCGTGCGCCCATTCTTGGAATTCCTTGTCGTTAGGGGCCTTGAGATGCCATACCTCGGCGCCTGAGTCGATGCTGATTTCTCTTCGTCGTTCGTCCGCGGCGATAGCAGCCAAGCTCAGGGGAATAGCACCGCGGAGAGCGGAGGACTTGGGATTGTAGTAATACGACAGTGTACATGTCGAGTAATCGAGCGAGAAGAATCGACGTGCATAGCCCTGTCCCTTCTTGCGCCGTCTCTTGTGAAGGTTTCCGACGTGGTATTTGCTCGAAGAGCCGCCGTCGCTCCGACCAGAGACAGAAGTAGCCTTGCCTCCGGCTTTATGACTGTGAAGACTGTCAAACGAGGCTGATGCGACGCCGTCGAGTTTGGGGCTGCTATGCCTTCCGAGGCTCGTCTGGCTTGTCCCAGCCTTCGGCGCTTGAAGGTTTGGTAGGTGAGACGAAGTTTGGGGGGGTGCTCCCGTCGGATAGGTCATTACGACAAAGGTTGCCGTCTTAGATGTCTGTTTCGAGAACGTATTGTCGAAAACGAGACCGTACATTCCGCTCTGGCCATGATGAACCTCAAAAGTGCCAATAGTCACCTTGTCTGCTTCGCATTTGCCTACCCATTTGATAGGAATGAAACCCTTGTTCTTGAGCAGGTCCTGCGCGTTAATCTCCTTCTTGGAAAAGCGGCCCGTCTTGCCATCTGAGGTGCCTCCCGTTTCTTCAGCTCCAGCATCGAGGTCGTCGCCGGTTGACGACACCAGGGTTGTGGCACCGCTGCCGGGGTGTTTAACGAGGCCGAAATTGCTGTCGTCGCGTTAGCACGTGGGACAGGGTGTTGCAGAGAGGCGCAAAGGGCAGTGCCTACATAGACTTTTTGTGAGGCTGGACGCTCCATGACAGTGTGTTGCCTTCGTCAACCTTGACCCAGCGGACGATGTACGACTGGCATGTGTTAGCTGGAGATTCAGGTTCGAATTCTGTCGGGCGCCTAGCGCGGGATCCCTGAGCGAGAAGAGCCGGTGACGTGCCTTGCTATGAACTTCGAGCTGCTCAATGCCCGCCATATTGTGTGATTTGTGCGGTCGCTGTATCCCTCGCCCGGGATTCGATGGGTCCGGCGTTCGGAAAGAGGTGGATGCTTTATTAGAGAGCTGTCGGGATGCTCGGTCTTGAGGGTTCGGTGGATTCGGAAACGATGCTACAGTCTCTAGCAAGTGTCCATGCCGGCTGACTCGGTATCGGGAGCAATTTGGAATTTCGGACGCCGCGGCTTGAGGGATGGCTCGTGATGATGGCGATGGAAGGTTTCGCAAGACGGAGAGGTTTGTGCAAGGGTGGCTGACAACTCGGTCTCGCGCCTGACCTTATTTAAGGGCACAGAAGCCTAGAGTCTCGCCTGGAAGCCTGGAAAAGCTATGTGGGCTATACGTGTACAGACGAAGCACGAGGCAGCTACCAGCCGACTAATGTTCGTAGTCGAGGTGCTTGGAACTGGGCTGAACAGGGGATGGTCGCCCTGGAGGGGTAAAGCAAGTTTTAGCTTGCTGACATTGGAGGCGGCTTGCTGGGGTACAGCCACCACGACAAGCCACAGATTCTGTCCCTTTCCGGACGAGTACGGAGTAATGACGGGCACGAAACCGTTGCAAGGCTGTTTGTCGTTTCAGGGCGGACGACTTAAAGGCTGAGTGGCTGGGGTAAGCTGAGAGGATGGAGGTTGGGGAGGAAACCCTCGGCAAGGGAGGGGATGGTGGTGGCTGGGGCGGAAGAATTGATGGGTGCGACAATTGATACATGGTAAGTGCTGCGCAAGGGTGAGTTGAAAATTCATGGGATTTCTATGTGTGCGGAACATGAGTGAATACCAAAAATCGAATAAGTCTTCAAGTCGCTACACAGCCCTATCAACCTCGCGGCAAAGACTGCCTGTATCAATCCACAGTTCCATGAATGTAAGCGACGAGTTCGGTGCCTTTGTATCAGCACCGCGGTAGGCCATGCTGGGTGGCTGTGGCTACATCTCCAGTTAGGTAGGATAGTCTAGTATTTTGGAGACTTACAGGACTTGTGTACAGAGTGTCGGGGTATTTTATATCTCGATCCCTTCGTGTCTCACTAGTCCAGGGTATCAATATCTGGAAGATGATTCCCGCCGAGGAATCTTCCGCGTACCATGGCATTATCTAGCAATGGAGCACCGAACTCCCTCGCCTAGTCCTGTTATGATAAGGTGGGACACCATTGGAGATGCCCGTTACGCCACAGTCCATGTGGCTCCTACCTACTCCGTACTCCGTAGGGTTGGTCGAATAACGCCCAGCAATGATTATCGGTGACTTTTCTAAGATGAATTCATTGTAGAACAGAGCAGCGGTAGGGTCATGGAACATTCCAAGTCGACCATTGGCGCCTCCAATCTGCTATCTGTGAGTATGTAAATGTCGGTGCTTGCCCTTCTGTCATCTCATCCTTCGAGTCTGATAATGACTACCCTGATGCTAACTTCCGGGCACAGAGAGTAATCTCCAAAGGTGGGAAAAACTAACCAAGCCTTACCGCCACAGAGGTAGGGACCTACTGTGATAGACCATCGTATTTGCAGTTATCATCGCGGTCATTGCGGTCATTACAGATCGCGAGCTCGTTAATATACCCTATCCCCACCTACGGCCCAGGAGAAGTTGACGATGTTGTCAACTTGTCCACATGGCAGTCGCAGGTTAGTGACAACCCACGTTCCAAGAACTTTGGGCAGCCATTTCGAATCCTTAAGATCCAATGCCTACAATGGCACTCATTCGGAACCGGTGGCCCACAGAGTGGGTTTTGCAAATTTCATAAAAGAACTGGATACTAGCTGGATATCTGATGTGATTGCTCTGGCGCCTAATAAGTCTCATCAGCCAAACCTTAGTGATATTGATGGGTTTCAACCCAGCAGTGAATGATACGTATCTCTGAGAGCTCTTATTACGCACCGAGTCTTCGACAATGAATATTTAACCCTGGGTCATACATGCGACTTCGACTTGCCCCTGACGCCGTCGACGAGCCGAGGCCGAGATGCTTCAACTGGTGAATGGACTAGGCCGTGTTCTAGGCCCGGTTGGGATAACCAGAAGGGACCAGTGGATCACTAAGCAAGCAGAACCCCCGCTTTGGCTTAGAGTGTTCCCTTCTGAAAGTCAGGGGCATTTCTCGCGCGATAGGGGTCGCAGGGGACTTCAGCGGGCTTCCATTCCAGAATGTCCACCCAAAGTCTGCGCCCAGTCAGTGCTGCTGAGGCGCTCATTCCCCTTTTCCGTTTTCTGGGTTGGCCAGACCCTGCCAGTGCGCGCTCAGAGCATGCATGGCAAGTGCACCCGCACCCGCACCCGCACCCGCGCCCACTCTACCGCTTGGACCTGAATCGCACGCACAGCGCGACGCTGGACTCGTGCAATAGCCTCCCTGTCTCCTTCAGTTTTCCCTCCTCCTTCTTCTCGTGATTCGTCTTCTGGGTCTCGTCAGCGGCGGAACCGGGTCTTCTTTCTGTCTCTCCTTCGCTTGTCTTTTACTTAATCATTGCTTTTTTTTTTTTTTTGCCGCCCTACCTTGATCCCCTGCTTCTTCCCGCTCCCCGTCGTCGACAGCGCCGTCCCGATCTCCGGTCTCCGTCTCCCGTTCGCCATCTTCCGACTCCCGGCTCTTGTCCTGCGCAAACTTCGGGGAACGTGTCCCCGCGATCGACTCAGCAACACACTCCGAAACGAGTCGCGTTGACCCTGTACCTCATTTCGAAGCCCTCGAAGACTACATCTGTTCAGGTCCCGCCGTCATGTCGGGTATCCTGAGCAAGCGTCAGCAGGCGCGGAACGAGAAGGCTCTCCAGGAACTCGTTCACAATGTTTCGGGTAACAATATGTGCGCCGACTGCCACTCGCGCAATCCAGGTATGCTTCAGACTGCCCTGGCACTCGTCAAGGCCCTCAAACTCGAAACCCTAGATGTATGCTTGCTAATACGGATTGTTAACTACAGCTTGGGCATCATGGAGTGTACGCCTTCCCGCTGCATGGCGGATATATGCCTTGCTTCCCTCTCGAATTCAAAACTAACGCGAATATCAGTTAGGCGTTTTCTTGTGTATGAGATGTGCTGCGATTCATCGCAAGTTGGGCACACACATCTCTAAGGTCAAATCTCTGAGCATGGACAGCTGGTCCAATGAACAAGTCGACGTGAGCAACAGCAACACCCTAGATACCTGGAAGAGTATCAACAGCTTACAATATTGGCAGAACATGCGAAAAGTCGGAAACGTTACATCGAACAATATTTACAACCCTGAACACCGCAAGCCACCCATTCCCGTTGACGTTGACGAAGTTGACTCGGCCATGGAGCGATTCATCCGCCAAAAGTACATGAACAACACCGTCAAAGGTTCTGGAAAGCCCAGGTCGCCCAACCTAGGCGAGGGAACGCCTCCACCCTTGCCTCCTAAGAATTCGACTAAGTTTGGCTTCCGATCGGCCTCTTCCATCTTTCCCCTGTCATCGAAGTTGAAGAAGGAGGCCAAGACGATGGCAGCTACCCAGGTTGCACGCAGCCCATCCCCGAGACCGACCAATAAGCCGTCCAAGGTATTTGGCGCCACTTTGGATCTTGACCAACCCGATGAGATGGAGCAAAAACTGGCAAGGCTACGCGATATGGGATTCCAGGATAGCAAGCGGAACATGCTGGTGTTGAAGGGCGTCAACGGTAACCTTGAGCGAGCAATTGAGACCCTCGTGCGTTTAGGCGAGGGAAGTGGCCGACCGTCTCCTCTCCCCACACCATCGCCGCGAGAACATGCTTTACGCACGTCAAGGTCTTTGACGCCGCTGACACCGACCCACGGAGGATTAGGACTCGGTGCTGGTCTGAGTGTTCCATCCAGGTCAGCTACGGACCGACCGACCACTCCCTCGAGTGCCTCGACAAACCCCTTTGACAATCTGGGCCCGGCTCAGCCACAGACAGCGCAGTCGACAGGTAGTCTTCAAAACAAAAACCCTTACGGTCAGACGAACCCATTCGGTGCTCCTGCTGTTCAGCAACAACAGACCGATGCATTCAGCCAAGCCTTCCAGAATATGTCACTCTCCCCGCAGCTGCCTCTGTTTCCCCATCATACAGGAGGACGTGCGTCGCAACAGGCCCAGCAGCCGGCGGTATATCAACAACCAATTGCCCCCTCAGCACCCACTACTCCAAATGGCTTGCCCATGGGATTCAACAACATGACATATCCTCAACCGGTACAATCGCAGCCCACAGGATACAATCCGTTCTTCTCGAACTATACAAGTCCAGTCCAGCAGCAACCGCAGCAGGCTCCCAACTCCGCCATCTCCGTCAACACGAACCAGGCCCCGGCGGGCTACAATCCTTTCGCACGTTCTCCGACCCGAATAGCCTCCCCGAGCCTAGGTCAGATTCCCGAGCAAACACAGACCTCATTCCAGAGCCCATCCGTATTTCAGGCCTCTTCAGTGTACCAGAGCCCGGCGCCGATGAACCCCCCAGAAACTGCGACGAACCCTTTCTTCGCGAATGCTGGCCAGACGGCTACGCAAATGGGCCATCGGGCGTTTGCCCACCAGACCGCGATTCAACAACCCCGGCCTCAGCCGCAAGCAGTTCAGAATCCATTTGGTCAACAGCAGTTTGGCCAGCAACAGTTTGGCCAGCAACAGTTTGGCCAGCAACAGTTTGGCCAGCAACAGTTTGGCCAACAGTTCTTTGGACAGCAACCGCAGGTGCTGCAACAACAGCAACAGCAGCAACAACAACA
>JAAVUK010000465.1:0-26790 GCA_014899095.1 Fusarium buxicola
ATTCCAGTAAACATAATGTAAATCTATTTGCCTTAACTTTAGAAACTGGGAATGCCAAGGTATAAAGTAGAACCAGTTGCGTCTTAGGTACGTACGATGACAAATGTCTTAATGAGTAGACTAAGTAACCGAGACTAAAAGAAGAAGGACGACGCTGGTGTTGTTCCACTGTGCCCCGCGCTGCCCCGCAGACGGTGGAGGTCCAACACTGTTATCGATAACGACCTCCACCCAAATTTTTCAGTTTCCCGCTCAACACCAACGTAACGTGCATGCGCAGCTTCTGACCGAATAAGAGCGGACGTCGCCGGTGCAATACGATTTCTTTCCCAACTTCTTTCGGCTCTTTTTTCTTCAGTCATATACCCTCGAGCTCCACCACGTGTTGCCCCGAGACTCTTTCACCCTATTCTCTGAGCCACGGCTCGTTCAGAGGTTCAACTCATTCATCTCGCCTCTCACTAAGCTCTACGCTCCATACCAACAACCCACGACGATATCATGGCGCCCTCAAGACCTGACAATAAAACGTCAAAGCCGGACATCGCAAAACTTATCGTCGATGCTCAAACCCAGCTTGAAATCGGAAAATTAGATGAGGCCGCCTCGCTCGCGCAGCAGGCCCTCGAAGCAACCGGTCAGGGCGGCGACTTTGAGCTTAGCGCTGCGAACCTCCTTGGTACCATCTTCGTCGAGTCTGGCGACATTGATGAAGCGCGAGCAGCTTTCGAGCGCGCCGTGTTTCTCGACGAGGATGGCACAGCAGATGAGAAGATTGGCGGCGGCGCCGAGAAGTTCCTCCTTCTCGCCCAGCTCAGCGAGGAGGGCGGCCTTGATAGCGTCCAATGGTTTGAGCGCGGTGCTGCCGCCCTTCGAAGACAGATCACAGCGCTGAACGAGATTCCACGAAAAACTCCTGAGCAGCAACTTTCACTCCAAGAGAAGCAGCAGAAGCTTGGAGGAGTCCTTTGCGCCGTTACCGAGGTGTACATGACTGACCTATCGTGGGAACCCGATGCCGAGTCGCGCTGCGAGGCCCTGATTACTGAGGCTATGCTCATCGCCCCTGGGTCGCCCGAGACCTGGCAGACAGTCGCCAATGTTCGCATCTCACAAAATCGCGCCAACGAGGCCCAAACGGCTCTGCGCAGGAGTCTTGAGCTGTGGCAGAACCTCCCACCAGAGCACCCTAGCGTTCCCGAGTTCCCAACCCGAATTGGTCTCGCTCGCTTGCTACTTGAGACCCAGCTAGAGGAGGAGGCTTTGAGCGTGCTGGAGCGCCTTGTCACAGACGATGATTCTAGCGTCGAAGCATGGTATCTCGGTGGCTGGTGTCTCTACATTACCGGCGAGAAGCTCCGTGCCACTGCGGCCAAGCGATCGAATGGCTCCATTGATGCCGATGAGGAATGGAAGGGCGTGTGGAAGACTTCACGCCAGTGGATCATGCAGTGTTTGAAGCTATATGAGCTGCAGGATTACGAGGACGAGAGGCTGGGCGAGCATGCAAAGGAGCTGCTACAAAGTATCAACAAGCAGCTTGGCGAGCCCGCTGAGGGCGAGGAGGACGAGTGGGAGGACGCCACTGATGATGAGGAAGGGGATGCGGTGATGCAAGGCTGAAGATTCCCATAGGACCCAGGGTCGGGCTTGGATGGATGAAAAAAAATGGCATTTAGACGGCGTTCGGGAAGAAAAATGGGCATGGCTGGAGGAAAGTCTTGTTGACTCTGGTATATAGTGAAAACTGGGTGGATTTAAACCCGAGGTCTAGATCAGAACCCATGATATGTGGGAACTTTATGGCAGCACTTGTCTCTGTACAGCCAGTCCCTGCCGCTCCTTCTCGTCTGCGTAATCGTCCATCATCAAGTGGCAGGCTATCAATCCGCCTTTTTATTGTATTCAAGCCCGAACTCCATGTAATGCATCTCCACGACTTGCTTCCTCACGCCGCTTCGACCTTGAGTTTCTCGACAGCCTCCACGGGCACATCATCATCCTCCTCCTCAATCTTACCAACAAGGCCCCTCTCCCAGAGTTGCTTGCCCGATAGGCGAGCCGGATCCTTGACCTTTGCCTTCTTGAGCTCCGCAAGCCGCTCCTCCTCCTCGCGCTGCCTCTTCTCCTCCATCTCCTTTATGAAGCCCTCGCGCCACTTGAGGAACGACTCGGGTGTCACAGCTGTGCCGTGGAACTTCTTGTTCTCCTCTGCCTCGGCGGCGCGAAGGGCCTCCTCCTTCACCTTCGCAACGACGTCCTTGCGGTCCTGGACGAGCTGCTCGGCGGCCTCCTTGAGCATGGAGACCAGGGTGAATACCATGGCCATGCCCAAGTTTTCTTGGATGGTTTCGTCGAGGCTGGAGAGGAGCTGGTCACGGTCGTCGGCAACACTGAAGTGCTCATAGGGGTTTGCGTTGGGAGGGGCGAGGATGTCGAGATGGGGTGGTTTTTCGGGGTAGTCTGCTGGGTAGCGTACTTGGAGGAGCATTGTAGGGGGCTCGGTCTCCTCTTCATCGGGAATGTCCAGTGCGATTGATACTCGAAATTCGGTTTCAGATATGTCTACAGAGTCTAGTTAGGACATGAGAGCAAACAAGATGGCTCTGGATTGGTGGACATGTACCTATGATCTCATCTGGGAAAATAGACTCGAGCACTTCGCGCTCTTCAATCTGGTCTTCGCGTCCCATCTTGACAAATTACCTCACTGAGGTCTTGGACTGTATGATATGGCTTGTAGTTTACGAGGCTCCTAGGGTGACGGCCTCCATAACGTTAAACGAGTCCTCATGAGGGTGGGGAGGTTTCCTGGCGGGGGGGTGCCTGACAGAAAAGGACTAGCGCCTTACTGACCGCCCGGCAGTACAAGCGAAATCTTGGAGAATACCAGCCAAATCCACACCGACCAACCTTTCTACGGCGAAGCGTCCTTGCCGCTCCAAGATCGAACAATACTGTCCGTCAAAGATCTATCGATTAGCAGCTCAACCCAAGTCTCGAAGCTAAGACAAACACCAATGGCTTTGCGTATTCTATGCCAAGGACTATCGTAACATATATATTCCTTCCCTCATTCTCTTCATAGGCCTTCCCTTTTAGCGTGTTCCTTTCCCCGCATGCCGCGCATGTATATGCATGTGGGTGAAACTCGACGCAAATATGATATTGACCAATAATTATGAATCTTTATAGCATGTTCGCTTCCGTGTATGCCAGCCGGTCCGATCATTCTTCGTCCCAAGCGCAGGCCGGCACAATGGGCTCGTTGCCCGTCAATCCCCTTGCCATGAGTCTCACGGCTCGTCGGTCAAGGTAGCCCTGGTACGGCTGTGTAGGGATCCGTCTCTCCATGTCCTCCCACACTTCATACCCGACCGCCTCCCAGACCCGGAGTTGGTCGAGGAAGTTGTCTCGCGGCTTGACTTTGCGGCTTGTTCTAACTTCGGAGAGTATGATATCCAGGCTCTGACTGCGTCGGCGCATAAGATATGCTATTGCGACAGAGGCTGAACGAGACATTCCCAGACGGCAGTGGATCAACACATTTGGCTCCCGGGCCGGCGCTTCGCTGGGTGTAGAAGGGCTTGAATCCATCTCGAGCTCCTCTAGCAGCGCCGAAGAGGGCGATGGTAGCGAAAAGTGATGGCCCAGCTGTAAGTCAATGAAGTCGCATATGTCGTCAAGAAGTGTGAGAATGTCCATTGTCGAATTGTCCAGGCAAGGCACAAACAGATGGCATTCTTTAGGCACAATCTGTCTGTTCTTTGGGCTGTTCCATTTCGCATAGGCGCCATCCAGGAGAGAGACAATGGCCGTGATGTTGTGATGCCTGAGAACATTGCGGTTCAGGGAGCTCGCGACGTTGCCCACAAAGACGTTAGGTGCGACCTGAGAGATCGATGGAGGGTCCATCCAATCCATGATTATCGTCTTTCGAGTATTCGAGTTGTCCGAACTTCAATTGACTCTCGCGATGAGGATTGATGGTCGCTCAAATCCCCCAGAGTCGAGGCCGGGAGCGGGAGGGATTGCGCTGTTTCATCTTGCATGCAGGCTCCTCACGTGCAGAAAAGTCCTCGGTGGCAACCTGCAGGACTCTCGCGAGGCGACTGTTAATGGCCTTATTTCTGTCTTCATTGTGGCACCGACCGAGCCTTCATTAGGGGAGTTGAGCTGTGGCGTGAGTTGACTCAAGTTGTTCTAGGCTCGGTGATGCATCAAGAGACGCGCCTGTGCGGAAACATCTTGGAAGTAAAAGTCCAGGAATGTACGAAGGTAAGCCGGCGGGTCTTTTGTGAGATTCTTGCTACTGTTGTTTGCTTTTGTTTCAAGATGTATGAGTAAAATGTTGTGAAATACTTCACGTAAGGTAACCATCACCATGCCCATGCGGATTAGTTACGACGCCAACCCTCGGACAATCACCTAATTACAGCCCGTGTTAGTAACTAAAGAAATTAAGCCAATTCGATACTGGCATTGTACAAAAATAAAGACAACTCTTGCTTGAGAAGAACTCCACCGTCACCAGTGTCTTTCATTATAAAAGACGCACGTGATAATCCATGCCAGTAGTGGAAGAACGACGAAAAGTGGGGTCTTTCTTATCGGCTGGCAAAGCGGCGGGAGTCGCACCTTATCAGGAAAAAAAGTTGCTAGGTCTGCGAAGCGCACTCGACTGCGACTCTCCATCCACGACCTCGACCAAGACCAGGACAATGGCTACCAAAACCGCAGCCGTTGGCAACAAACGGAAGTCCGCCCCCGGCGGTAAAGTCAAGTTCGATTCTAAGACTAAGAAAGCTCGGTTGGACGAGACTAAAATTCGACGAGAACCCGTGGAGGAGCCCGAAGCCGATTCGGAGGATGTCTCAGAGGACTCCGAGGATGGCGGTGCGGATCTGAACGAGGAGGAGCCCAAGAAGACTGTCAAGTCTTCAAAGAGCGACTCAAATGGAAAAGACTTCGAGCGAGGTATGTTTCCATCCATAATCGACAGCGCGCACTTGGCAATACTAACCGTCCCATAGGTCAGACCTCGCGCGAGTCCCATGCGAAGCAGAAGCAGCTCGCCCAAGAGCGCAAGGCCGCGAAGCCTCTTGCTGACGAAGTTCAACGCACAAAAAAGCTCTGGGAGCGACTGCGACGGAAATCCCATGTGCCCAAGGAGGAGAGACAGACCCTGGTCGACGAGCTATTCGGTATCATCAATGGACGCATCAGGGATTTCGTCCTCAAGCATGATGCCGTCCGAGCTGTACAAACTGCCATCAAGTACGCGACGCCTGAGCAGAGGAAGCAAATCGCCAGGGAGCTGAAGGGTACATACGTTCAACTTGCTGAGAGCCGATATGCCAAGTTCATGATTGGAAAGCTTCTGGTCCAAAACGACGACGAGATCCGAGATATCATCATTCCCGAGTTTTATGGAAGGGTCCGAAAGATGATCAACCACTCCGAAGCATCTTGGATTCTCGATGACATCTACCGAGGCGTTGCGACTAAGGAACAGAAGGGCCTTCTCCTCCGCGAATGGTTCGGTCCCGAATTTTCTCTGCGAGAGCTCAATAAGGATCTAAATCCTACAGCAGATCTCAAGAGTATTCTTGAGGCCGAGCCCAGCAAGCGAGGCCCCATCATGAAGAGTCTTGTAGAGATGATCAATTCCCTTGTTCAGAAGAAGATGACGGGCTTCACCATGCTCCACGACGCCATGTTCCAGTACTTTTCCAATACTCAGCCCGGCACGGAGGAATTCTCAGAGTTTGTCGAGATGGTCAAGGGAGACGAGGGCGGAGATTTGTTGAAGAACATGGCCTTTACTCGCAATGGCGCCAAGCTCACCTGCTTGCTCCTTGCCCACGGCTCTGCAAAGGACCGAAAGCAGATCCTCAAGACCTACAAGGATACCTACCTTCTCATGTCCGGCGACCAATGGGCCCACCTTATTATCCTGACGGCCTACGATGTTGTGGACGATACCAAGTTGTCTGCAAAGGCCATATTCCCTGAACTCCTCGGCGAAGGCGAGAACCTTTCCCAAAACGTCGTCGCTACAGCCAACAACCCCTTTGCGAGGACGACCATTCTGTATCTTTTTGAGGGACTCGCCAAGTCACTTTTCCCTCCGAGTCAGTCATTCGATGTCGAGCTTCTCAAAGAGGTTCACGAGATCCGCCAGATGACCAGTAAGAAGGACGAAGACATTCGACGCAATGAACTCGTTGTTTCTGTTTCGCCTCAGCTCATCTCTGCCATTGCAGATGTACCTTCTGAGCTGACTGCGACCGCGTTTGGCTGCCAGTTCATCACGGACGTTCTTCTCTCCGGCGTCGGTGATAAGCAGAAGGCTCTGGAGGCAATTGCAGAGTCCGCCAGCGGTGATCCTAGTCAAGAGCCGTCGGCAGATGACATGCAACCCCAGGTCCACATTTCTCGGACGCCTCACGGTGGCCGAATGCTCAAGTCACTGATTCAGGGCGGCAAGTACGACAAAGCGGCCGGCAAGATTATTCCTGTCGACCCCCCTCTAGAGTTTTCCAACATTCTCTATCCCATCATCAAGGAGTACATCCTTGACTGGGCAACGGGCCCTAGCTCGTTTGTTGTCGTCGGTCTCCTTGAGGCTGCCGACTTTTCCGAGGTGGACGCACTCAAGAAGACACTCAAGAAGAACAAGAAGACTCTAGAGAAGGCGGCTACAGAGGAGACGGCAGAGCAGAAGGCAGCTCGCGAGGCACATGAGACTGCGTCCAAGGGACCCAAGAAAGGCAATAAGAAGGGTGAGAAGCCTGTGGGCAATGCGGGCAGCAAGCTTTTGTTAGAGAAGCTGTAGGGAGAGATAGCAGCGCGCTTGGTTAGACTAAAGCAAGGAGAGAGATGTGGGCAAGTTTAAATCATGTGTTAGGCGTATAAAACTAGGTGCTTTCAACAATGATATCACGGACAATGTTATCTGCCTTACTCCTCATGTCTGATATGATCTTTAAGAACCCCAACGACAACGCCTGTTCTTAAGTGCTGGTGGGCAAGACGTTGTCGGTGGGCAGTCAAGCTCGGGCATAAGCTACAGCATACAATGAACAAGACTGGTCAAGGCTTAGCCTAAGGGGCTGCATATCATCAAGGCACTATGAAATGACTTAGGAGGACCTTCAGATATCAGAACCTAATCCCAGGGGTGAACCAGGTTAACTGTAAGGGTCCCGCATCTCAGCCACAATGGATAAGAATGCCATGTGCCCGCATACCCCATGCGAAAGATAAGTATAGTCATCGCCGGGATAGCTTCGTGAAAGAGACAGTAGGCCGAGGTAAATAAGTCAATGGTAAAGTACCTGGTGTTTATGTTTCTCCTCGCACAAAGATGGTACATGTCATACCCAACCGTAACAACACCAAGGTCACACGGGGCAGCGAAGCGTTACCTCCCGTCAACCCCGAACTTGATCGAAACAAGAAATAATGCCTGGTATAAGTGTCTTTGTTCTTGTTGAATGTTGTATTGTGAGGACTCGGCAGGGGACGAAGAACGGAGTGTGGATGCTCAGACGGGTATCGTGATCTATTTGGAATGATTCTGCGTAACTTTACCTCCCCTCCCCATGGCAGTTGGTTGTGGGTGAGATCAAATCCAGACGTTTCGTGTTGCTATTGATGCAGGGGAGTATCTGGCTTGGAGCTTGCTACCCAGGGAGTCAGACAAATGGGATAGTCGATATTGAGAGTAGGTAGGTACCTACTAAGTTCTGTACATGCTCGAGCCAACCACGAGGACTTTTCCCGAGTGACATTATTACTCGAGAAACTCTTTCTTTGAATGCTGCATGTGTCTAGTAAATCATGCGTACCTGGTTTACCAGGCTCTCACAGCTTCTCGCACTCCCCCAGGTGCCTTGAGCGCCCCTTTTCCGCTTCCCTAAAGGAATCTTTGGCCGACGTCGTCTCACCACTCGTTTGCAACAAAAACAGTTACTCGAGCCTCGCCATTTGTTACCCTGTTTACCCACTTGTCGGTCGTTGACGGTCCGGCGGCGAGATTTGGCCGACAGCTGCCAACACCTGGCAAACTCTTCTCCGTTCGATTCATCATCTGCTCAAACGCAACGTCAGAAGGTTCATGGCCTCTTTCGTTTTGCATTCACCTTGATGCTGAAGCCGGCTGCAACTTCATCTGCTTCTAGGCCTGCGAGCAGCAAATCTTCACCTGCTCGAAACTTTCTCCTCACATTCACGGCAGCTGCGACTGCTGTTACAAACTCTCTCGCCAGCTGCCAACGAAACGTATTTCTTCCCCTCATTTTTCCCTTCTCTCAGGTATTCTTCTTCATTCTCCGTTTTGCCTCCTCTGTTTGTCGCCATGGATAACAACCTCAAACTCCGTTCCACCAAGATCTTCCCCGAATGCAAGCCTGATCAAGAATACTGGACTTGTCTTGAAGGAGACTTTCCGTGGATCGGATGTTGCTCGCATGACCCATGCCGCAAGCCTCGCGGTTGTCTCGATACCATTGACTGGCCGACTCGGACTTTGTATCCAAAAACTACAGATATGTCTGCCTCGGAGAGCACCCTTGTGCCGCGGCAAAGGACCAGGGCTGCCACCACGACAGATCAAGACGAGGAAGAAGAAGAGTCATCGACCCAGAGCAAAGAGACATCTTCAAAGACCATGACCGACTCGGGCACTACCCGCACGATCCCAAATCCTGACAGAGTCACAGTTACGAGACACACTCTCATCATCACCGACGAGACCCCAGTGCCAACGCTCCGGTCTGGCATTATCTCGTCGTCCTGGGTTGATTCAACTACTCTGCCATCGTCTGGGAGCACGGTTGTCGGCCCCCCAGCACAAACGAGCGCCTCGGACACCTTTACTGAGGATAACAGTGGCAGATCACCATCGACGGGTGTCATTGTCGGGGCAGCAGTTGGTGGCGCCATCGTCTTGGCTATTCTCACTGTTCTAGCTGTTTTCCTTCTACGGCGCCGCAGACTCAAAAGAGAGGACACTCATATTAGCGAGAGACCGGACGTCCTTGGAGAGAAGAATGAGACGGGCGGTTATAACTTCACCATGTCAACCCGCAGCAATGGTACTCGAGAAAGTCATGACCCCTTTGCCCCTTTCGGAGGTATGTCTGCGTTCTTATCATCAGGAACAATCCTGATCTCTCTGATGTCGTGATGCTGACTCTTCTTTGCAGGGCGAGCTGACAGAGCAGACGATCCGCTTCGACCTCCAAGTGGCACTTTTGAGATGGACGGTACCAGTACCGCCCCAGTTGAGCTTCCTGCAGTCAAGTTCAGTGACGCCAAAGATGATCCTCGCCCACCGTCTCACTCAACAAGCTTCGCGGGCACCACCCCTCCGTACGGCTATCCTGCTGTTCAGACTGCGGGCTCTGCAGATCCCCGGGCCAATCTCAACGCCTCGATGGCAGAACGTCAACAGCAAACATATGTCAACCACTGGAACCAGTACCGGGCCCTCGGGCAAGACGAGTGTTAACGGCAAGGGATTTTTCAAAGAATTAGCTCATGATGGACCTAGCGTTGAAGAGACTGTTGAAAAGCATTTGCTGGCGTTGTGCGTAGAATAATACCCTCTCTTCTTGTACGATACGGCTTGGTCCTATGGAGCTTGAGTTAGTTGAAACAGAGCGCAACGTGGCGCAGATCTCCCCTGCAACAAGCCCCTCTCGTCATATTTTAACGATAAGCAGTGTCTTCCATTGGATCCTGAGAGAGAACGCATACTCAGCACTTCGGCTCTCCCGCTGTGGCCCGCCCTAGAGCGGAGACAGGTGCGCTTCCGTATCTATGGCATTACGTACGCGCCTATGAGGGTGAGCTGACTGTCTTACTCTAGATGATGAGAACATCTCGATCTGCCATCAAACATGCTTAGCACATGCTTAGCACATGCCGGGGACTCGACATGGTTCATTCTGCACATCTGTATCGGGTGCTCCCTTTGTCAAACCCCCGCAAGGGAACGGCCTCACCAAACTGTACTGAGGCAAGTTTCTTGCGTTTGAGGGCTTACACGACAGCTCTGCCGCCTTTGTATAGTTTCACCACAGCTTGTCTCAGTCTTGACTTTGACCTATCACAACATCACATCCCAGCACAATCTCCCGCCAAGATGAGGGGGCGACGGACTATTGAGCCGTTCTGGGCTTGCCGACTAAGACACAACAGCATTTGTGGCTTCAACAGAATTGAGGGATGATGGGAGGGGAATCTGACATACAGCACAACAGCACCAAGATGGACGTCTATAAAAGCCCCAGATGATCTGGCAGTTTAGTTGCAGTGGACTAATACTCAACCTTGAACAACCAGTTATCTACACCTTTTCAGGATCAATCGTCATTATGCCCACCGAGCCGGAATCAAACTCAGGCTTTTTGCCATTGGGTGACGAGACATCCCACCATGAAGCCAGAGAGGACGCCTCTGCTGCTCCAAAGCGTATCGTCATCTGCTGCGATGGTACCTGGCAGTCCTCCGTGTCTGGTCTCAAGAATGTCCCGTCAAATGTCACCAGACTAGCCCGTTCCATTGCCCGCAGCGGCAAGGACAAAGATGGGAAAGTCTGGCAACAGGTTGTGTACTATGATGCTGGCATTGGCAGCGGAGATTTAGCTCAAGGCGAACAAAATCGGCAAGGAGGAACCGGCGTTGGATTTGTCGGAAACGTCATTGAAGCTTACAACTTCATTGTTCTCAACTACAACGCAGGAGACGAGATATTCTGCTTTGGCTTCTCCCGTGGAGCTTACACAGCTCGTGCGGTGGCAGGCCTCGTCACAGACATTGGTATCGTTTGTCCCAAGGATCTGCAGGACTTCCCGGACCTGTACGCTCTCTACCAGAAGAACTCGGACGGCTTCCACTTCCGAAAGTGTGAGACATATCGGGAATGGGTCAATGGCATCCCAGAGAAGGGTCAGGTCAATGGGGGATCCCATGGTAAACCACGATGGGAGAAACTTCCTCACCATGACGCCCCTGAGGCATCAAGAGTTGTCAAGGTTGTTGGAGTCTTCGACACAGTTGGCAGCCTCGGTATCCCGGATCTGCCCTGGACTAGGTTCAACCTCAAGTTCCTCGAGAAGGCCGTGGGCATTCAGGACCCTGGGTTCCACAACATCGACCTAAGCCCTTGTGAGTATTCAATCTAATGGCTACATATACCCTAGGGCTAACCTTAGTAGACATTACACATGCTTTCCATGCGTTAGCCCTCGACGAGCATCGGGGGCCATTCTCTCCTTCGCTCTGGCACCTCCCAACCAATGACCAAGGCCCCCAAAAGCCTGCAAGGGACATGGGCCAACTTTGGAGTGATTGGCAAGCGGTTCATAAGAACCCAAGCGCCACTCCGAAGCAGTTGCATAATACGTGGGGGGCCTTTGTCGACGGCGAGATGCAGAAGCAGTTGGGTGGTAGCAAATCGGAGTTGCTGCAGGTCTGGTTCCCTGGTGTACACATCAACATTGGAGGAGGCAGTGATGACCTCCTGACAGAAAAGAAGGGAGACTTTGAACGTGAGTTACCCTAAGAGTTAATAGTGTGGTATTATGCTAACGGCCTAAGAAATTGCGCTCATCTCTTTCGCTTGGATGTGTGAACAGGTTGCCCCTTATCTTCAGTTCATTGAAGATGGTAGCCTGGCTTGTCTGGGCCAATCAGCAGTTGAGGACCGATACAACCTCCTCAAGCCCTTGCTGACTGCCATCGAAAAGGGGGAAGAGAAAGTTCAGGTTCCAGGCTTGCTCGCGAGCCGCATTTCGGCCAGGTTGGACAAGACGGGCTTGAAGAAGGCAGAGGTCAGGAAGATCCCCGAGGAGGCCGTCAGCGGCTGGGCCACAGGCCCCATCGTCGACAGCTTCACGGGCGCCATGATAGCTGCTGGCTCCATCGACAGGACCCCGGGCCAGTACATCAAGGATGAGGCGGACAGACAGCTCGGGGACACATACGAGATGGTGCATCCTTCTGTCAAGTACCGGATGAACAAGGTGCCTGGCTACAAGCCCAAGGCGCTTCGTGGCTTTGACCGGGTTTCAAAAAACATGGCAGATGGGAAGAAATATGTGTGGAAGAAGGGCGACGTCGAGATCCCCGAGTATGTGATCAAGCCGGAACACACCTTCTCGAGGCATGTGGCTATGCAGGATCGGGGAGACAATGGGAACGCCGAGGACTTTATTGCTGAGATTGACAATTTTGTTGGTGCGGCTGCGAAGGCTGCTTAGGTACTACTTACCTGGGTAAAGGCTTTCAATATGACAGTTTGTTGTGTCAACCTCGAAGGCACGAGAAGAGTTGGGTGCATCTCTCTGAAAGGGGGTGTTGATACACCTCGGCCATCGCGTTCACGCTGCTTGATTAATCGAGTCAACGGCGTTGACTCGCTAGGTGACTGACGAAGATACTCGTTTTGTACTCCTCGTTATCGTCTTTGGTCCCCTGGACATATTCAAACCAAGTGTTTAGAGGGCGCTTCTTTACCGAAACCCAGAGCAGCTGCCGGTACCGTTGAGATGAAGCAACTCCATTTAGTCTTTGTGTCGTAACATCAATAGTACAAGAGATTGCCAGTGGTTCTGTCCAAGTACGGTACGGGGTGGTCTCTCTCACATCCATACTTCCCAGTTGCGAGGCAATCGCTGTGTAATATGCGGTGCCCTTCCCGCTATGCGCCTGAAATGCAAAAAGAATCATCCTCGTTCGGAGTTGCCTTCTGCCGTGCCCTGTCCCCGAAATTTTTGAAGTCTTTATAACAACCACCCAGAAAGCCAATCTGTAAACTACGCCGTTGTGAAAATCAATCTTGTCGTTTCGGCCCTTTTGATGCAAATGCTTCACCTGTTCTGAAGCTTGGAGATCTCATCGAGGAGATCCTGGAGGTCCTCGTCCTTGATCTTGTCGGTCAGCGATGGGATGAGCGTCTTGGCTTCATCGGCGTTTTCGCAGCACAAGGAGCCTACAGAACGTGATGAGTTAGCGTTGCGCGACATACCAGCGAGTGTAGGTTTGGTGGCCGTACCCAGCTGTGCGCGCTCAAACTTGGCCAGGCTCTTGTGTGCACTGAGGAGACGCTCCACGGCTTCGACGTTCTCCTTCTGCGTGAACCGAGCGAAATGATCCAGGTAGCTGAGCGTCTTATTCAACATCCTACCGAGCACACCCACTGTCAGCCTGACCGCTTCCATCCAAAGATAGAGCACACGGAGTATTTACTCGGTCTCGTTCACGTTCTTGCGGTCGTTCCGTCGCTTGGCGACCAGGGCGTTCAGGACCAGCGACGCTTCGGAGAGCGTGAGGGTATCCACGTCCTGGAACTCGCCGAGGTTGAGGACCGCCGTCGCTTCCTCGTTGCCTGGGGGAGGGGGCTTGGGACGTGAGGTTCGAGCGTGATTGATCTTCTTGGGCTTGGGTGCTTGAATCTCCTCCATCTTGGAGAGTTGCGCTGCGGTTGCGGTTTGGGATAATCAAGTACGGTTAGGATCGCGTAAGGTCAAACAAGTCGTATTTTGTGCGCAGGCGGTGGGCGATGAGTTGCGCGAAGAGTTGGCTAGAAGCGAAAGGATGTTGTTGAAATTGATGGGTTGGGTTGGATTGGATACCGACAAGAGTCTCGAGGTTGAAAGGCAGTGGTTCGCTTGGTGTACGTACCCCAGCTTAATCAGTGGGGCTGCTTTTTGAGATGCCCCGTGGAGTCGCGTGGCGGTCCCGCTGGTGAGGCAGCTCGTCCATCTATCAAACCCTCGAGAAGGAGGATCATAACCAGCGAGCTCTGAAGACGCCCAGAGAGATTCTGTATCTGACAAGTAAGTATCTCTTGAAGCTCGCATTTACCGCCCTTCGCTCACTGACGCTCATAGACTCATCTCATCCTCAGCTCTCACCCTGGTTCATGGTCTCCCATGATATCGATGGACTGGTGAGCCTCAAGGGCCAAGCGGAACCAGACATTGGAGCTTTTTCTTATTTTAATCATACATCATGTATGTACGAACAATTTAGTAGCTTCGGTGTGGCGGTATTAACCTGAACGAAATAGGACCGTCCTTGCTCTCGTCATCATCAACAAGGCCGGCGGCTTGGTCTTCAACAAGAACTTCCATGATGGCCTCCAAACAATCAGCACAAACGATTATCTTGTCCTCGCCGGTACCTTCCATGGGTAAATCTTCCTCTCCCCCCATCCGCCGCATATCCCTTTGTCAATAGGCACGAACTTGGCTCACACCAGCTCCCAGCGTCCACGCCATCACCTCAAAGCTCAACCCAGTCAAGAATCTACCTGGCGCGACGCCGGCGGGCAGCAGACCGGAGCCGGCATCAGGCTTAGAGGTGCTCGAGACAGAGAACTTCCGCATGCAGTGCTTCAACACCCTGACAGGGACCAAGTTTCTGCTCTTCACCGACACCACGCAAGCAAATGTAGATGTCACCATTCGCAGGATCTACGACCTCTACGCAGACTACGTTATGAAGAACCCCTTTTACTCCCTGGAGATGCCTGTACGGTGCGATATCTTTGACCGGAAACTGTTATCTTACATTAGGGAGATCAATAATCGATAAACAAGCATGAGAGCGGAACAGAGATTCACGGAGTAATTCAAGGATAAATGTATGGCAATGGCTTTGATGTTCTTGTCGTCTAAACCCCCTAGCCTGTGTCTATTGTACAGTTACTGCAGTGTCGACAAAGCTGGATCGCAATCTACTATGAAGTATCCATCTTGTCTCCATCGCCTTTCTTGTCGCCCTTATCTTGGTCTTTCTTGTCGTTCGATCCGCTCCCCTGGCCAGCTTCGTCTTCCTCCTTGACGCCCTCCAGCGATGCCTTCTTGGCAGCCTCTTCCTCCTCGCGCGCGGCCTTCTCCTGCCGGGCTTTCTCTTCCTCCATACTCATGCGCAGAGCGAGGGCGAGTTCCGGCTCCATCGCGGGGTCGAATCCAAACTCAAATTCCTCGTTGCTGCCGCCCGCGCCTCCAGCACCGCCAGCTCCGCCAGCGTTCTCGCCGAGGAGAATGGGGGTCGCGATCAGTTGGTCGCTCAGGAGTTTGCTGCTGGGGGGGATGACTACCAGGTGGCAGCCTTCGTTGGTCTTGACGGTGTCGATAAAGAGTTGTAGCTTGTTCTTGGTGGTGTCGTCGTCGAGATCGCCAAAGAGAACAAAGTCGACCGAGATGTTGGCCTTCTTCATCTTCTTGGCGAGTGTTGTGAGCTCCTTCTCGGATTCCTCTACGGGGGAGCAAACGAAGACTATTATTCGTTGACGCTGAGATCGGTTCTGGCGATGCTTCAACGCAAGCTGGACAAGGGGTCAGCGTATGTCAAAGCAGCGTGTTGGCAAAATTTCTACGTACAGTTGCCACCTGAATGCCCGTCTTCAAGTGAGCGGAGCCTCCAATCTTCTTCTTTGTCCGGTGCAAGCCCTCGAGGATCTTGCCCTGCTCGGTGGTGAGAGTCACCAGCACCTCTGGTCCTTTGCCGCCCATGCTCATCAATCCCACGGAGGACTCGGGGTTGCCTTGTGTAATGGTCTGGAACGTGATGTTGACGGCGTCTACTTGCGAATCGAATCGAGTAGGTTGGTAGTCGCCATTTCTGCTGCTCTCGCTGTTGTCAACGACAACCATAACCGCCTCGAGGACCATCTTGGCTATTTTTCTCGATGCTGTGAAGAAGATAGTCGTACAGTGTGAGTGCGGGGGGAGGATAAAGGGAGATGGACGAGTGATAAGTGAAGTGCGTGTTGCTGTTGAGCTTGGATGGAGGTGAGAAGGCTAGAGACAAGCGAAGCTCCCAGTGTCGTAAGGCAGTTCAGCCTGGCAGAGTGTCTTAAGCTCCCGCTGAAAACGTCAAGGTATAGCTACCTGCAGCTTGCTGTGATCAGCTCGATGACTGAAGTAGCTCTACTTTGGGCGCCCGTGCGCATCAAACCCTTGGGTCAGGGAAGCTCTGCTTACCTAATGCTCAGAACCCACTCAGTTTGTTTACTTCCCGGCAGAGATCCACCTCTTGACAAACGCGCCCGGGATAGACAACAGCTATTCAGTAATTCATCATCATCGTTCCCAAACAGACGAACTCTGCAATAAGACGCGCACATCTACACAACGCGGCCCGAACATAAAATGGCCCCCGCACGATCGAAAACACGAGCTTCAGACCAACACGCTGCATCACTAAGGAAACAAGCCATGGCAGAAATGGTTCCTTTGCGCACCGAGAGCCCTTCAGCAACGTATCCGCGAAGCCCTATCAAGAAGCGAACACCTGGTGCAATTACAATGCAGCAGAAGCAGGCTATGATTGACAACATGCAGCTCGAGAGTACGCAGTTCTGTGATTCCATGTAACGACGCGCGACTGACTTGCATTCTAGTCACCGAACGCGCTCGACGATTGAGAGCCCAATACAATTTTATGGCAACGACCGTCCGCTCACGCATCGAAATGCGAATCAACCGAATCCCGATGTTTATGAGGCAGCTCAAGATGGGCGACTTAGTGCAGAAGTACCTCGATCAGGAACAACAGCGAGCTACGAGATCGGCAGCCATTAAGAAAGCAACGACAACTCGAGCAGCAAGCCCCCAAAAGCAGATCCAGCCCGTTACCCACGCGGCGAAAGCTATCACACGTACCAAGAAGCGCATGAGGTGGGAGTGATTCTGAGCAACTCGATGACACGCACTAATAATACTCTTTTTAGCGATGCTATCTCGGGAGATAAGGAGAACGACGTGGAGCATAACGAGAATGCGGAGAAGAGAGTCCGAGGTGCACCAAACACAGACATGTCTCATGTCCGGCCGGCACAGATCTTGTCACCCACTTCGTCTAACTCGCGATTGGCAAATCGATCTCGGCCAGCCTCCCCCATCAAGTCGGGCATTGCACGACCAGCTTCACCGCTCAAGAATACAGGGCCTTCACGCTCAGCAGTAGCCACGAGCATGCTCTCTAGCATGGTAGAAAAGGCAAAGGCGACGAGGGCTGGAGTTGCACGCAAGGTGACGACCGCCTCGAGCACGAGCTCGAGCTCGACTAGCACCACCGCCGCAACAAGAACCAGGCGCGCGGCAGCAACCACGACCTCTCGAGCCCCTGCTTCCAGACCGGCCACACGGACCGCGCGTAGATCCATCGCCAACAGCGAAACAAGTGAGGCGAGCTCCGGGACGGTGGTGAGAAAGGGCGCACCAGCCAGGAGTGCACCAGCCAAGAAGGGTGCTGTGAGCTCCACGCGCAAGGGAACCACAACAGGGGCTACCCGGAAAGCAGCGACGAAAACGAACACCTCAACCGCGACCACGGGTACAGGACGAGTGTTGCGGAAACGAGGATAGCGCGAACTCTGATGAAGTATGAATTGGGGTTGATATTATTTGTTTTCTCAGTATCGGCGTTAAAAGGGCGAGGCGGAATACGGTGTACAGGAAAGGTTTTAGGTTGTTACGAGGTTGCTATCAGGACTACGAATGCCCAGCAAAGTCAGAGTTACTTATATGAGCGTTTACAACGGCCAGTCCGGACATTTTCAACGATGAATGCCTTTTGATATCTACTGATCTATGCGGCTGTTGCCTTCTTCTTCTTCTTGTCCTCAACAAGCTCAATGTGGTCCTCAGGTATCTCCTTGTACTTTTCAACCAAAAACTCCTCTAGCTCAACGCTAACATCACCTTGCACCACAATTTCCTCTCCTCCACTGGGAAGCTTTGTTACCGAAGATCCAGTTGCGAATTTCTTTCCAAGATCCTTGGCAACCTGGAACCATGTTCAGCACAGGGCACTTTGCGTAAGTTGGGCCATTCGGAGACTCACCTTCTTCAGTTCCAAGCCGAACGTCTCGAGGCCTATCACGGCCGTGACGTACTTCTTCTTGTTCCGCTCGATGCGCTTGATTGTGATGACACTCTTGGCCAGCTTGTCGGCTTGCTTGGCTTCGGCCGCCTCAGCCTTCGCAGTCTTCTTCTGGGCATCCTTTGCGGCTCGCTTCTGGGCTTCTACGGATAGCGATGCGGCAGCAGCTTCGAGGGCCTCTAGAAGAATCGGGGTTATCGCGTGATCATTGGTATTGAAACCTGGAGTTCGAACCTGCGGACCAAATCCGATCGTACATGGCGGGCTCGTTTTTTTGCAGCCACTCCTGGCACTTCTTGACGGTGCCGCCATACTCGCAGAACTACTTGGTGATCATTCAGCTCGGGGATTTCTCGTAACGTAGGAGCTCGTTGGGGGAGAGTAATTTACCTCCGGGGGCAGAGTGCAAACTGTTAAAACATGGTCAGATATTGGCTCTTTTTGGAATGACGAGGGCGATAGAAACAAAGACTTACCACCGCAGTAGGTGACATGGCGGCTCTGGGGCTCGCCCTCGGTGTGTTCTGTATCCGCCATGGGTATTGAGGCTGCGGATTGTGATATGGGATAGCAGAAGCTGTGTTTGTATGGCGAGACGCGCTGCTCGTGCTAGATCGACCTTCTTCGACCCATGGCGGGGTAAATTTCCATGGAGGGGCTTGCATCGACGTCTGGCCTGGGTGCGAGGCCAGCCCGGGAGCGGCGGCGGGGCCGTGACGGAGCTCAAGCCTGAGGCAGCACTAACATTTTGAAGCTCGATGAATGTCTGAGGCACCAAGACTGAGCTGAGACGGACGTTGAGCATTCCATCCATTCCATAGGTTGTAAGAGTCCAAGTCTGCAGGATCTTACCACCCATGCAACGGTAACGACTGATTGATGACGCTACAGACCGGGGCGCATTCAGATTATATGCGCGCATGCAACCCCATGGGACTATTGCTGCTGGGCCTCCCCGCGATGGGAAGAAGCACCAACTGACCATCCATGAGGTTTGAGAAGCAGACATTATCAACCGCCAGTTGAACCAGCAATGAAATCTCCAGGTTGAGTCGCAATCCAACAGCCTCACCATCGCCTTTACTAAGGAACATCATAGTTGTCTTCACTGAGGGTCGTTACTTTCAACCGCAATCCTGTTGCTTGATTAGATACGATTCACATCGGCGGGTGCTTCATCTCTTTACGTTTGAAGTATCAAACCATGGCCGCCCAAATCGGCCACCGTCATTTCACGACGGGCAATTAATGGCCAGTGATGTACAAGGTTGCGTAGTTCAATGACATTCGAGTCGTTCGGTGACCACCCCTTTGGGCCGGCTTCGTTGCATGACTTGTGTCAATTGAGAGACCTCATCGTCCCGTTATGGTCTCCCGTCATGCGTTCAGGCAGTGCTATCACAAACCGGTGCTGCATTCAAGCAGGCAAGCCGGAGTGATGCAGGCTAAGAAGCAATTAGCCGCCGAGGAACGCGCTACAGCGCCGAAGAACGCGCTACAACATGATTGGCTTCGTAGATGGGCCACGGACCCAATCATCTCTCACGCCTGCCACAGTCATCACAGCTTTCGCGCGCGCAACCAAGTTCAACCCTTGTCGACCGCTGTCACCCAAAAATAGAAGTCCACGATCTTGTATCTGATTGGGCCTCTTCAACTACTAGTCGCTCGATAGCGGGGATCAACCAGCCGAGCGACCGGGAGCCGATGCCACCTTCACGCAACCACCTCTGCATGTTGTCTGCCGCCAGCACAGCACTCAACATGCTCTCCCAGCCTTCTTTGCCAGTCAGCTCCCTCAACAGGCGCTGGCCGGTCTGTCGATGCATCGGCCCACTTGAAGGCCCTTGTGCAGACCTGGACTCGTGGACTTGGATGTGCCACTGCAAGTGCGTGCCGCCCAACTCGTCCTTAGCCCGGGCATTAGCCCGGGCACCTTCGGATAGCCGCTCCAGCGACGGGAGTCTTGGTAACTAGTTCTGGGCGAGTCGCCGACCTATTAAGACTATGGCTGTCCCCCGGCCAGCAGCCTGGCCTCCCTTCCTCCGCATTCTCTTCTTCCGCCTCCAGCCTTTCGTGCTGTGTCACTTCGCAGATCACATAGAAGCTTCGTTGACCGAGGCATCCTGTCGTTTATCCAACGCCTAATATCGACGCCGGTCGTCAACCACCGTCACAATCACGACTAATACACTTTGTTCAGCGTTGCGTTAGACCCTCGGGTTACAGTCAGATATCGGGAATAACTGACACTAATACGCAACATGGCTGATACCCAAAACCGATACTACCCCCTGGACTCTTCGCTGGCTCGAAGACATCGGGGGAGACTTAATCCCATAATCGAGGAGGACAGCGACGATGGTTCTGCTCAAAAGGCCAACGCGAGCCGCAGGACAAGACGCGCGGATCACGCGCAGCTCAAGATCGAGGCTTGGTTGTCACCGCTGAGCGATCACTTCCCAACCCCGAGAGGAATGCACTATCTCGCCGCTCCTGTTCTCCCATCTTCGCCCTCCACCGACTCGGCTGCCGATACCTCCCCAACCGCTTCCACCAATCCTTGGAACCGCCACAGCGTCGGCACCGAGGCCACCGAGTTCGAGGATCTCTACGACGTGACGGATGATGAGGGTGACTTTCCCAAGCGAAAGGCGTCCTTCAAGTCGAGGCAGGCCTCGACCAAGCAGCCCACCCCGCTTGTCATTCCCGAGACGTGGTCCACCGTAGACAACATGAAGAAGATGACTTCTCCAGTGCCTCTGACTCCCTCCGTCAAGCTCACCATGTCACCAGCTCAGATGGAATTCATGAATGAGCAGTATGCCGCGGAAACCCCCACCATGTCAGCTCCTCCATCTTTGGACGGCAGCTTGACCTCTGAGCAGCTCGCCGCCATGAGCGCTCCCCCAACTCCCATCATTGGTAATGATGAAGCAGTCACTGAGGATGCTTGGGCTGGAGTTCAGCTACAGCCTGGTGCTCTGGCAACTCTTCACGCCCTCTCCAGTGGTGAGGAAAACCCTCACGAGCACCCCGCTCAGGTTCTGGAGATGCCCGAGCAGCCCGTCCAGCATACCATCGAGATGCGACAGCAACCGCTGCGACTCATCACCAACTTCCAGTCACTACCCGCCGTGGGAAGAGCTTTCTCCCCAAACCCGAATCGACAGTCACTCGCCGACCTGACCAAGCTCGACATCCCCTCTCCGGGCGGTTTCTTCTCTGGCCTTTCTCCCCGGACCCGGAACACCTGGCACCTCCCTTCCAAGTCCCCCGAGGACATGGCTCCTCCTACCTCTACGACTGCCGAGCAGTTCTACCGATGTCCCTGGAACATGGATGCCTCGGTTCCTCCCGTCCCTAAGCGAAAGGATACCGCCGAAGACTTCTATCGCAATGTCAAGTTCACGCCCGCCCCTATTGAGACTATCGTTGAGCAAGTTGTCGAGCTCAATGAGGAGGAGGACTTCTCGGATGATATGCCCACTGCTCGACCCATCTTTGAGCACAAGACCGCCCCCTCCACTGTTGAGTCCGCAGATGCTCCGGCTTCTCCTCAGGCTGAGGACGCCCCAGCCGAGATTGCCGTCGATTACGACCCCGACTATGCTCGCAAGCAGCAGAAGGAGGCCCTCTCCCACTTCGACCGCACTGAGCTCTGGCTCATGGCCCAGCGAGCCTATCTCCGTCCCGTTACAGGCGAAAACCCCGAAGACGATGGTGCCTTGAACACCATTACTGAGGAGGCTGAGGAGGATGGCGAACCCGACAAGATCCAGTCTGAGCTGCCCGCTCTCAAGATCCAGCCTCACACTGAGCAGTCCCTTGTTCCTATCAAGAAGACTGTTCGATTCTCCAACCTTGTTTCCATGAACGATCATCCCAAGCGCCTTCCTTCCATGCTTGCCCGCCGAGAGTCTGCCTACTACCGGGCCTTCCAGGACTACGTTGTCCGCATCCAGCGCCAGGATGTGTTTGTTCACCAGCTCGCCCGCTTCGAGGCTATCCAGGCTCAGCGTGTTTCCCTTCGCGATGCTCACCGCAACCAGCTTCTCGGCAAGTACCAGCTCAGCGTCGTTCCCCAGTCTGCCAAGAAGCGGCTCAGCGCCAACGTCGCTCGCGGCGATGACAACATCATTGACGACCCTGAGAAGATCCGCCGGGAGAAGGAAGTCGAGGCCATGAACCAGATGACTGTTGCTGCCTGGCACGTCGCTGCTCTGAAGATGCTCAACGGTGGCCGCCTCATCTCTGCCCCCGTGACCAAGCGCCTTGCCCGCATCTCCCGCATGGCCCCTGGTAAGGATGGTATGACCCGCGACCGCGCCAGGATCCTTGATCTTGGTGGACAGACTACCTGCGACTGGGCGTGGCACTGCGCGCTCCAGTTCCCCAACACCAAGGTCTACACCGTCACCACCAAGGCAATGCGCCAGCTCTCCAACTGCAACGTCCGCGGACCCCCCAATCACCGCCAGGTCGCAGTTGAGAAATTCTCTCGCCTCCCCTTCTCGGACAACCAGTTCGATCTCATCTCTGCTCGGGAGCTCCACAGCATTCTCAAGTTTGTTGGCGAGAACGGCGAAGACGAGTGGGACACCTGCCTCAAGGAGTGCATGCGGGTGCTCAAGCCCGGTGGCTACCTTGACTTCTCGCTTCTGGACTCGGACATTATCAATGCTGGCCCCATTGGCCTGGCTAAGAGTGTCGAATTTGGCTTCGCTCTCAAGACTCTCGGGTATGATGCCAACCCAACCAAGCTCTGGCTCGGCCGTCTGGCCCGCGCCGGCTTCCAGGACACCCGCCGTGCCTGGATGTGCCTGCCCATGGGTGCCAGGCGAAGCATGTACAAGCCCCCCACCCCTCCTCTGAATGACAGCCCGAACGGCCAGGACGTCAAGACCTGCCAGATGGACGCCATGGTCATGGGTAGCAGCGACGATATTGCCAGCGCATGCAGCATTGTTGGTGGCTGGAGCTGGGAGCGATGGCTCCTCCGCTGTGAGATGGAGAAGGTCTCTGGTGAGCTTCGACTTGCAGACACCGTTACGACTGGCGCTGCTATGGAGGAGGCTGGCAAGTCTCTGGACGGCGTTCCCGCTGTGTTTGAAGAGGGGCGAAACTGCAAGTCCGGCTTCCGGATGCTCAACGGCTATGCCCGAAAGCCCAAGACGGGCACTGAGACGATCAAGATTGCTCTGTGTGAGTAATTGAGCGACAGTCTCTGGCTTATGGAGGATCTCCTTTGTCTATCAGCACTCACTCGACAATTTTCATATATAGATGATTCTTTGCTTTATGGGATGGGGACACAATGAATAAGTATGAGGGATGAGGTGATGGGTGGACGATCCGTTCACTCTTAATGGGGAGTAGGCTACATTGCATGTCTCTTTAAGGCGAATGGGGTTTGGATATGTCATGTTGTGTACTTACATATACCATTGTAAATAGTGCAGGACGTGGTGTTCTGGCCCTTGCTGTTGACTGAACACATATCTTTATTGTTTTGGCACCTTGGTCGAATTTACTGCGAGGAATTGGGTGACTGAATATCCCATGATGAATTATGTGTGCTGCAGCATACCAGAAGTTGACATGGACGGATATTCATTGTGCTGGCCTACCTGCAGTGCCGGTTTGGCCCAGTTCGATAATAGGAAACAGGTAATCTCACTGCCTGCTTTCTAGTAGAATGAATACGCCTTCTAGTTTAAGTGTTCCCTGAAAACCATTATTAATCCCTTAATGCCATCCCTCTGCGACTGCTAGATTCAGGGTAGGTCGAATCGCTCCAAGGTACCTTAGCTTCCAGGTTAGCTTGTTTTTTGCTGACCACTCAAGCACGGGACGGGAAACGCCGGCGAAAAACTGGACCCACCAGCAGCTTGCTTCCCTCGAGCAGCTCCATCATCACCATCATCGACTACCACGCACGTTTGAAAACAGAAGCACTCTCGGCATCTCGGATCGACTCGCATCTCGCGCACGCTCGCCCCGAAGAATTCAAAAATGTCAGGCAACAACAACTGGCAAGAGGAGGCGATGCGACGTCTTCGACAGATGCAGCAGTCCCGCGGCGGCTATGGAGGAGGCGGCCCTCAGATGCCCCGAGCAGCCGGTGGTGCCCTGCTCGGCGGCATATTGCTCGCTGGCGGCGCGATGCTCCTGTCCAACTCACTCTTCAACGTCGACGGTGGTCAGCGGGCCATCAAGTACCAGAGGCTAAGCGGTGTCAGCAAGGAGATCTACAACGAAGGTAGGATGCCTCTTGGGGATGCCTCTTGGGGATGCCTCTTGGGGATGCCTCTTGGAGGAACCCGGTAGTTGTGATGGGAGCTGAAGGCTGACTTTTGGGGGACGATAGGAACACACATCAACATCCCTTGGTTCGAGACTCCGATCGTGTACGACGTGCGAGCGAAGCCGCGTAATGTTGCCTCGTTGACGGGCACCAAGGATCTGCAGATGGTCAACATCACCTGCCGTGTTCTTTCCCGGCCGCAGATTGATGCTCTGCCCCAGATCTACCGGACACTAGGCACCGACTACGACGAGCGCGTGCTGCCCTCGATTGTCAACGAGGTTCTCAAGAGCGTTGTCGCCCAGTTCAATGCCAGTCAGCTCATCACCCAGCGAGAGATGGTTGCTAAGCTGGTGCGAGAGAATCTCTCCCGACGAGCTGCCCGATTCAACATCCTTCTTGACGATGTTTCCCTAACTGTATGTTCTATTCTATTCTACGCGGTTGTATTTTCGTCGTCCTCGAAGCAAATGGCTAACTTGTTACAGCACCTTGCTTTCTCTCCCGAATTCACGGCTGCCGTCGAGGCTAAGCAGGTTGCCCAGCAAGAGGCCCAGCGAGCCGCCTTTGTCGTCGACAAGGCACGACAAGAGAAGCAGGCCATGGTTGTCAAGGCGCAGGGAGAGGCCCGTTCTGCCGAACTGATTGGCGACGCTATCAAGAAGAACAAGGCCTACTTGGAGCTCAAGAAGATTGACAACGCCCGACAGATCGCTGCCCAGCTCCAGGAGGCTGGCTCCAAGAACAGACTTCTCCTTGACTCGGAGGGCCTGGGCCTCAACGTGTTTGAGAATGTTGACAAGAACTGAGCGGCGAGGAAGAGGGGGCAACGAAGGAGTGAGAGGCGTGTTATGTTATGGCGAGAGGTGTGCCTGGGGTTTAATGCAATCTCCACTGTATGTCTACCGACGAAGGCTGTACTATTAGGAATAATCGGGTAGTAAAAAAGTCCAGACTACCTTTTCTGCTCTACAATGGCTTCCAAGTTCTTGATGTATTCTGCTACTCAATGCAAGGCCCGTACTTTGTAGTACTTTAGGTACGTTCTGGAGCGGTAGGTAGGTAGGTACCTACCTTAGGTAGGTAGGCATCCATTCCGCTCTACTAGGATCGCCCCTCCTTGACGTTAGCCAACCAACCCCACCATCACTCAGCACCTCAGCATCACAGTCATCAGCCCAACGGAGCCGACCAGCACAACTTGCTTCCTTTCTCACCAGCCTTGCGTACTGGGAACTTGCACGACAGTCGTTCCATCTCGAAACCGAACTTCCCTTCAAAGCACAAGACCCAAACCGAGAGACACCAACCGCCAAGATGTTGATCAAGTGCGTCACGACAGCTCTCACGTCATGACCAGCTGGAAAGCCGCAGAGCTAACCACTCCCCGATAGGGTCCGCACACTGACTGGCAAGGAGATTGAGCTGGACATCGAGATGGATTACAAGGTACTTTTGCGCTTTGCGCCCCGGCAACAGAGCGCATCGTTATGCCAAACCCATCAAGATCTCGGACTGACCGCCTGCAGGTCTCCCAGATCAAGGAGAAGGTTGAGGAGAAGGAGGGTATCCCGCCCGTCCAGCAACGCCTCATTCACGGCGGAAAGCAAATGTACGCTGCCCAAGACATCTTCCACATGCCCAGGATGCGTCACATAACTGACAAACCACCCTCCCCCCCACCAGGACCGATGACAAGACCGCCGCTGAATACAACCTCGTTGCCGGCGACACTCTGCACCTCGTCCTCGCCCTTAGAGGAGGACGATGGCTGGCATAAGGAGCAGGACAAGCATTCAGGACCGAGAACCCCCGATACGGAAATCTGCACGGTGCCAGGAACATGATGCTGCATTTACGGGCGTTGGATGAGGAAAGAAACCCTTGCACGATCATCTGCGCGTGCGCAAGATAGAATGGGGGACATTTGCGTGTTCGGAGAGACCAACATCAGGCGTCCATCACCTTGTGACGTGGCATCAAGGTGAACCGCAGCATTGCGCAGGTTGCTGCGGTGAAGGTTGGAGTGCTGCTTATACCCAAGAATCACGTCAAGCACGGGAGGAGAGCATCACGAGAATACTACATATAGGTTGTTTACATTCAAAGTGTGCAGCTTTCTATCAAGGCCAGTCTTGCCTCTGCGCCATTCGCTGCGAATACAATCGTCACCCTTGTACACGCTCGCGTATGATGACCTTGTTATGACCCAACCGTTTCCATTCCATTTCCGCTCTAATTCTCAAGCCCATGGCCTAAATCCGCTGTTGTATCCAGACTAATAATAACTATATCAAATCGCTTATACCCCGTATCCGTTTCCTTGAAATCACCTGTTTGTAGTGTAGACTCCTGTCATGCAATCGGGCAAACTAACCCTCCGTTCAAAAAACAGCACTATCCATTTGCAGCTCCTCAAGAGCCCATAAACGAAAAGAGTAAAAAGGGCACCATTGAGCACTTCAGCCTCTCCTCTTCTGCTTCATGAAGACATCCACAGCTTTCCGCTTGCGCGGCGCCACAGCTAGTGGAGGTCGCGCGCTTGGGGCGGGTGGGGGAGAGGATGATGGGCCGGG
>JAAVUK010000466.1:0-43236 GCA_014899095.1 Fusarium buxicola
CGTTAATCTTGACCTGTATTACGAAGACGCGTCAGTTTAGACATCCTTTTGTCATGTCACTCGAAAGAGTGAGCTCCTGATCAGACAAACCTTGGTGAAAGAGACGGGGTCGATGCGGTACTTGCTGGCAACCTCAAGGCCAACAGTGTTGCCGGTCTTGGAGTTCCAGGTAGCCTTGGCACCAGCCTCGACCTGAGAGTTAACCTTGTGGTAGTAAGAGGCAGCGAAGACACTGAGGTTGTCGGAGGCGGTGATGGCAGCGCTGTACTGGGGAGCAGCGTAGCCGACGGCAGCGCTGTAGGCAGTCAGAGCAGCCTTGTTGGCGTCGTAGCCAGCGGAGGCACCGGCGAGGAAGCCCTCATGGCCGACAACGGCGTCAACGTTGGCGACGGGGCCCTTGAGGAGGTCGAAGAAGGCACGGCCGTGGAAGCCGGGCTGCTTGAAGTGAAGGTTGAACTTGGCGCCCTTGGCGGCGGTGGCGGGCAGGAAGTTGAACAGACCCTCGAGCTTGAGGCCCTTGGCAAGGGAGTCGGCGACCTCGATCTTGGTGTCGAGAGCGTTGGCGGTGTTCCAGGTCTGGGTAAGGGTCAGGCCTGCGCGTTTGTAGAACATTAGCAGCTGAGCAAAGCCGGGTTGGAGCAGCGTCGCAAATCCGATCGGCCAGCCAGTTGTGGGCCCGAGGATTCGCGAGAGGCTGAGGGAGGGGAGATTTGGTTTTCTGCGACGGGGTTTGGGTATAGGCGGTGGAGACGGTGACAGAGATGGTGAGGGTGATGATGATGAGGACGATGACAAGAGAGACGGTGATGCCGTACCGGTGGGCTTGTCGGTGTATTTTCCCTCAATCTGCCATGTCCCAATGGGCTCAGGTTAGCAATCTGTATCAAAAGTCAAGCCATTGGGAGGGTCCAGAGGTGGGTTACTCCAGCCAAGAAGCTGAAGTGAGCTGCGCTGTGCTGAGCCGACCACGACGCAGAAAGCCGCGATTGCCCAAGCACCAGCCTCCGAATCCCCGAAAATGATGCCATTGGCGGTATGGAGGGTAAAACTCACAGCAGCAGAGGTGGCCTTCTCGTGGCTGGACTTTCCAGTGACCTTGAAGGCAACGCCGTTGGGGGCGGTGTCCTTGAACTCGAAGGTGGTGGCCGACAGGTGGTAGAAATCCTTGTTGAGGAGCTACAAAACGGCGCGAACAAAGAGGCGCAAAGGTCAGCAGAGCTTCTAATGGGTATGACGAGGCAAGCTTCTGCAAGCTCGAGGCAATTGACGACAAGAGCAACAGCTTCTGTTTCACTCTGTCCGCCGCAACGGTCGAAGGAGCGAGAACAGACAGGCCGAAGCTGCAGAGAAGCCAGAGCAAGCAGAAACCAAAACAGAGCAACAGCAGCAGTCAATAGGCGGGAGTAGGAAGCATACATCGTTGGCCGGCTTGGCAATATCGGAGAAGGCGGGGACAGACATGATTGCGGTGTTTTGTGTCTTGAAATTGACGACGAGGATGGATTGTGGTTCTCGAAGGAAAGAGATGGATGAGGATGAAGATGGAGAGATGGGGGAGGAGGAGCAGCAAAGGATGGACGGGGGCCTCACGGGAGATGATGGAGGAGCCGAGAGAAAATATTTAGGGTGAAGGGAATAAGCCAATTGACACAGGGGCCCAGTTGACACAGGGGTCCAGTTGCGCAGTGGGCTTTTCGTTTTGTTTTTTTCGTTGGGGGTAGTCCACTAGCTAGCTACCTTGGCTACTGGAAGCTACTAAACAGCCAGGGTCTGTGCCGCTGTCTGCCCCAGCCCTGTGCGGCGTCTGCCCGCTGGCCTCAGGTCTATCGGCTGATGTCGGGCTCGCGGGTGAAGACTGGGCCAACGCCAGCGTCTGGGGACCGTGTCAGTTTTCCTTGTCACCCGGTGACGAACGACGGCCTGCTGCATAAGGTACCTAGACATCCATGGTAATTAGGTAGGTAGTTAGTCCCCGGGCAGAGCAGGGTCCACGTGGAGAAGCAACTTGGCCTCCAGCAGAGACATGGGTACACAATTCAATCAAGCAGAAGGAAAGAAAGCGGGAAATTGTGTTGTTCGGCTGAGTTACCGACTCAATTGCCGAATTGGGCAGGCTGCGATGCCGTATGATTTACTCGAGATGCCCTCACAACCCCAAAAGGATGCAGTCATAACACCAGCGTAGCATTCACCTATCATAACCTTGAATCCTTCCTCCTCCCAGAAGCCAATCTCAGTCAGCGACGCTGCATGAGGCGCTCGATCGGCCATCATCATGCAAAACTACAGTAAGTATGTAGCCAAGACTGGTCCCCGAAACAACCCAAGGTGCCTCAGCCCGTCACTCTCTTCAACCTCATCTCATCATCCAGCCGGCATTTCGTCACCGCATAAACTCTCAAAGGAGACTGACAATCATCTCGTGGCACCATACCGCTACAGTACCAAGGGCTTCGCAGTTCTTAGCCTTCCGAGACTGCATGCTCCCTACAGTACCTGGCTCGCGCCAAGAGGTCATCATTCGCCATGCCCTTGATGCAATCTCGCGCTTGAACATTGACACCTTCTCGTCGCTTCTCGCGCTCCCACGAACTGGATCGACATGCCCACGTCCGTTGACAGCGCTCGCTTATTGGTCCACCCATGACAACCACTGCCGTGGGCTGTCCATCCATGACCCTTCCTGCATCAAGCAACCGGGCATGACCTCGGAAACAAGGCTGAGGTATGTAGACTAGGTACGTACGTGGTAGTACCCAGTTCCTCGGAATCTGGAGTCGAATGATATCAAAGCATTCACCGCCATGGCTCACATTCACAATAGCATTCAAGTAAGCACCCGGTCTAGTTTTGTCTTCATTTTCATTTTCATTTCATTTTCTTCCGTCCCTTTTCCAGCCATCATCATTGTAAGCAATAGCCCGAGACGCCTTTTTTCTTCACCCAGGAAAATGGCAATCAGAGATGCTTTTAAGTCAGGTACATCTCAGGTACCTAAGATAGTGTAAGATACATGGGAAAGCAAGTTTGTTTGCTTGTGATCGCGTCGCTATGTCATTAAGCCGCGTTGTCGTACTTCTTGTTGTGGATGGAAATAGCTCTATACTCGAGCATTAGCATCAACTCTCGTTCGTTTCATGGCATCTCTGTCCTGGCGCTTGGGACACAGTGATATCACGTACCGGCCACTGGGGTCACTCTGCTTGGACCAAGTAGGCGCCCAGCGCATAACCGTCGACGCGCAGTGAGGAGGGAAGTGCTCGTCGAACATGCATCGGTACCAGTAACTATCGTCAATCGTCAGCCATGTTCACTTGAATCCATCTAGAGAGTAAAGGATAGACATACGCCTCCTTGGTGTCGGGAATGTCGTCGCCCCATTCGGGCTTGGGGTTCTTCATCATCTCGTCCGTCACGTGGAGCTCAGCGTTGTCCTTAAGGGAATCGATCCAACCGTAGCCAACACCGTCGGAGAATTGCTCCTTCTGTCGCCAGAGGATCGCGTCAGGGAGGTAGGGCTGCTCATCGGGCTCATCGGTAGTGTCGAAAGCCTTGCGGATAACGTACTTCTCGAGCTTGTCTTTGGTGATCATCTTCTCCTGAGGATCAATGTTCATCGAAGTCTCGAGGAACTATTTGCAGCCGTTAGCATTCCATGCTCGCAAGATGTCATTGTCACGTGTTTGAGCTTACCTCCTTGTCAAGGAAAGGCACACGAGCCTCAAGACCCCAGGCAGAGGTCGACTTGTTGGCTCGCAAGCAGTCAGCCAGGTGCAGGTTCTTGACGCGGCGAACTGTCTCTTCGTGGAACGCCTCCTTGTCGGGCGCAGCATGGAAGTACAGGTAGCCACCAAAGATCTCATCACTGCCCTCTCCGCTCAGAACCATCTTGATACCCATCGCCTTGATCTTGCGCGACAGAAGGTACATGGGGGTAGAAGCGCGAATGGTGGTGACATCGTAGGTCTCGAGGTGGTAGATAACGTCCGAGAGCGCGTTGAGACCATCCTCGATAGTGAAGGTCATAACGTGGTGTTTGGTGCCAAGGAACTTGGCGACCTCGAGGGCGGCCTTGTTGTCGGGAGAACCGGGCAGACCGATAGAGAACGAGTTAAGCTGGGGAAGATAGGTAAGGGTGTCGATGTGGTCGTCGTCGTCGATGCCGACAAGACCCTCACCGGTGTCGGCGTTCTCAGCAGGGAAAACGTTGCCGTTGGCCTCGAGAGCCTGTTTCCGAAGTCGGGTCACCTCACGCTGGGCGATAGCGGCAGTCAGACTGGAGTCAAGACCACCCGAAAGCAGGACACCGAAGGGAACCTCAGCCATGAGGCGCTTGCGGACAGCCTTCTCAAGCGCATGTCGGAGGACCTTGAGGTCGACGGGGGTCTCGGGGACCTTCTTGGGATCCCACCACGAGGGGTTGAAGTAGCGCTTCGTCTCGCCGGTCTTTGAGTCGTAAACGTGGCCCGGAGGGAAGGCGACGATCTTGTCACAGACAGTGTGCAGGCACTTGAGCTCGGAAGCGAAGTATACGGAGCCGGGCTCTTTAGAGGACCAGCCCTGATAGAAGGTGGTGATGCCGATGGGGTCTCGGGCAGCGATGGTTCGGTCTTGCTTCTTGTCGTAGAGGACGAAGGAGAACATGCCATCGAGGTGGTTGGGGGCGTCGGTGTCGTACTCGGTGTACTATAGATTAACCACTGTGAGCTTGTCGTGCTTGCTGGTGCGCCCCGAGTCATGGGCCAGAGGCGGTCTCTTACCAAAGGGATGATGACTTCGCAGTCCGAGGTGGTCTTGAAGTGGTACTGCTCCTTCAGGTGCTTTCGGATCAGACGGTGGTTGTAGATCTCACCGTTGACAGCAAGGATAATGGTATCGTCGGCGTTAGTCAGGGGCTGAGCGCCAGACTCTGTGAGAGAGTGTTAATCGGGTGGGTTTGCCGAGCGAGCGCAATACATTGTGACTTACCAACACCGACAATGCTGAGACGCTCATGGCAGAGGACTAGATCAGAAGGTCAGAACTCTACGATTTTGCAGTTTAGAAACCAATTGACTCACTGGTGTGGTTGGAGATGACGCTTCCGCCTGGACATGCGGCTTAGTATTTGCGCTCGTGTGTAGACGACGATCCGGACAACGATTTCACTTACTCCAATCGGGACCACGATGCCGAATTCTGCACCAGAAAGGTTAGTTTAAAAGGACTTTGTCCATTGACTGTCGAGAAAGACATACTGCTTTGCGAGCTTGAGCGCAGTCGGCTTGAACTTTTGGACGTCGGGGTGACTGTGAGCGGGCGCGAAACGTCAGTCGCGCCATGATCATCATTTTTCCTCCTCCATCGCGGGGTGAAATGTCGAGGTTGTTTTGCCATCAATTGATGGCGGGGTTCCCATGCCCGTGCCTGTGCCCCTCCAACAAATCGCCGAGCCAGGCACCGCAAAACACCAAAGACCCATGTTCGCAGGGGGCGAGAGAGCGTACCGATGACAGGCGAAGATGCCACACATGTTTGCGTTTTCAACAAGATTGCGCAATTCTTGTGTGAACAGTTCGTAGGTAGTGTGACGGAGTTTACGGGAGACGGGAGGGAAGAAGAGAAGGGCAGGGACTGAGGTAGATTAATATCTAGTATTAGTAGTAGAGAGGGCGCAGGGGACGAGAGCGGAAAAGAGGAGTCATAGCTAAAAACTCCACCCCCCTTCCGCCGACACAGGCAAAGAAAAAAACAAGCGCAAGGCTACCGGCGGTTATGGTCAGATCCAAGGCCTAAAGGTTATCCACACGACGGATGCTCCGCCGTCGCAATGGGTCTGGCTGCGTGGGCGAGAGCCTAGAGACCATCTCTCCACTGCTGATAGGAACTTGATTAGCCAGCTCGTTGCGGTATCTTGCTTGCTTGTCTTGATTTCTGTCTACTGGTCTGTTGTCTATCTCATCTGCCAGTGCCCGCAGACGGAAGAAAACCCCGACGATAATGGGCTCTAACTGCCGACAAGTCTTCTATCAAACCCGAGTCCAAAGATCGGGGAGTGTGAGTTGGATGGCCGACTTCGGCTGGTAATTCGGCCGACTGCATTGGCGGCCGAACAAGACGAACCCTTGATGCTCCCAGGCAAATTACATAAACCTGGACTGGTCCGATAAGGGGAATGCGACGGACATGTGACTGGCTACTGACTGTACTTTGCGTCACAATGCTACTGTACCAGTCAACTCAATCTTTGTGTGATTATCTCACTGAGGGGCATCCTGGCAGGTTATTGTAGGAACAGAGACCTCAACTACTGAATTCATTTTACCGAGGTCGCCCACGGTTAACCTCCATGCATTGCTTGCCTACTACAGACGCCGCCTGCTGTACCAACTTGATTTGCTCTCATGAAAAACAAAGTCCATCGATTCGTGGCTTGAACAATCGGCTGCTTGCCCACCACCGGGCTTCGGTTGTCTCGCGATGCGGGACATCCACCATGATAAAGAGTGGTGGGGCAGACCATGGGCATGTTCCGAAAACGCAGCCGCAAATGATTCACCAAGCGACATGGATCCCGCCCAGGTCACTCCAACCGACAACGGCCTTTGCTTGACCAACAATGACATGCCCAAAAATACTTTCTTGAGATTCAACCGAGAACCCTCTCGCCGTAACTTGACTACTGCCTTCCCACAGGTTGTGAGGTTCATACCTAGCAACCCATTCCTTGTCGTCGCGAGCCATATCATGCCATGTTCATGCCCTTCACCTCGTGATCCCGCTCGCCCACAGGCTCCAGGTGAATTCCCGCCTTGGTATTTCCCCAAACGCCGTAGCCAGAGATCCCTTACAAAGAAAAGTGTCTAAAATGCCTCCTTAACCAACACCTCTGGTGCATGCTAATTAGGGCGTGGGGTTTTCGCGGACCAAACGGCGAACTCGCTTCTCATACTCGGCACGATCCTTCTTAAATAGGTTGTACGCCTCCGCTTGAGCAGGAGATTCGGGGTTCGGGTCGTTGAGCAGATCCTGGATACCCAGCAGTATCTGCTTGACGGTGATGGCGGGCTTCCATGCCTCCTCTTCGTTGAGGATGGACAGGCAGACGGTGCCGGAGGGGTAGACATTAGGATGGAACAGCGGAGGGACAAATTTGCCTGTACATTTATCAGTATTGGGATTTTGGTATGGTTCGGGTAGATCTCTTGTCGCTTACACTTGGGGGGCTTTGTGGGATACTCTTAACATCAAAGACAAGTCAGCATAGGTCATGAGGGGCATGTTGCTGCTGGGGAGATATTCGCACTCACCGTCGGGGAAAGCGATGTTCAGCTTGAACAGTCCACCAGCCCAAATCGTGTTGTCCTTTCCGGGAATGCCGCACTCCCAGTTCTTGACATCGAGGACACCCTCCTTAGTGCGCTGAGGCTTCGCATAGAATCCGAAAGGATGGTCTCGCCGCCACTGCTTCCTGTCCAGGTCTTAGCATGGTCCCCAAACACCACAATAGCTACACAGAGCCTCACCTCTCCTCTTGTAATCGGTTCTGACACAGAGCCATGTCTTCGTTTACGACGACGTCGGTCCGATGCGCGGATGAATGGACGGCTTTCGGAGGTGAAAGAAAGGCAGCCAGGAGATGGTCCAACGACGAGCGAAGAGCTGATGCGTGATGAAAGTCTGCGGCGATAATGACCGAAAGGATCGGAGGGGCGAGGAAACACTTCAGCTGTGTGAAGTGCAGGATGGCTGTTGCGAAAAGAAGATGCTGTGTCGGAAGAGCGCTGACAAAAAGGATCAGATCGAAGCCGGAGCCTGATGCTGTTTGCGCAGGCAATTCACGAAGCAACGTCTGTGGATGATCCGATGCCACTGGCCAAAATCCCGCGGTCGTTGGTAGAAAAGTGGCGCCAGCACGGGGAGCGCGTGCTCTCGGGAAACCCCCCGGCCGCTATACGGTTCAGTCGCCAGGGGCGTAGGGGCAATCCTGGGTAGCTATTCCGGTGATTCCAGGTGGGAGTGACGGGACAGCGCTGTTTTGGCGGGGTTGACTCCGAGCGGTTAGTGAGGGGCTTCAGCGACAAGAAAGGACCTACCTAGGCATCCAATGGACAGTAGCGCATCATCGCCTCGGCTCGGTATTTGGAGAGAGGCGAGCATCAAGATTGCGCACCTCTCAACCTTGCCTTAGGTACCCTGGTATGAAATTACTACCTACCTAACTTCTGCAACACAAAGCCTCACTCTACGACGTCTGCTACATCCGATACTTTCTCCCGCGTCACTCACCTACTTCATCTCAGCCGCCAGTGGCATTACGCTCATCGGCTTCTCATCCGTTGGCAAGGACTGTTGCATGTGGGGTTTGTGAGCTTGTGAAGAAGAGCTGTGTCAGAGAACGAGAGCCGAGGAGCATCATGGACGCCACCAAGGACACAGAAACGGCAAAGAAGGAAGAAGTAAAGGAGGATCTAAAAGAGGCGGTCATGGAAGATGTCAAGGGCGATGTGAAAGAGGAGGTTAAGGAAGATATGAAGGCCGAGACCGTCGCTCCCACAACTGCTGCTGCCGCTGGTTCTTCATCTGATACTCCCATGCCCGACGCTCCGGTCGCCGATCCTCCAGTTCCTACTCCCTCAACGGTGACTCCAGTACCAGCGGCCGAGTCATCCACGGCTGCTCCTCCAGATGCTGCTGTAGCTCTCACAGCGGCTGCGGCGGTGACTGCTGCCGTTGCGACAGAAGCTGTTGCGGAGAAGGCCGCTGCTCCCACTGCGCCATCAGCTGAGACGAAGCCGCCTGTTGAGGAGGTTGAGGATGTTTCAGACCCGGACGAAGATGATCTGGACGATCTGGATGGTATGTTCAACTCGACGAGGTCCAGGCTTGTTGGCCCGCTCTGTGCTGACTGCTCTGTTAGACATGCTGGATGAGTTCTCTACTGTTAAGCTAGATTCAAAGAATCCTGCTGAGGCAGCTGCCGGTCCTAGTACAGCCGAAACTTCCAAGGAGCCCGTTTCTGCTGGGAAGCAACCAGAAGCCGAGGATGCCTTTTCAGAAGAAGAGTTTGCCAAACAGCTACAGGCTGGTATGGCTGACTTGCTAGGCGAGCTCGACAAATCTGTAAGCCAATAGCTCATCTCACGGACCTCGGGTTGGGCCAATACTAACACATGCTCAGCCGGACATGCAAGCACAGTTCGAAGACATCTTCAAGCACATCGCCGCGGCAGACGGGGCTGGTGACACCCCTCCTCCTAGCACCTCAGCTGGGCCTGCGCCTCAGGGGGTCCCGGCAGAAGACGCTTCCTTTCAGGAGACGATTCGACGGACGATGGAGCGCATGCAGACCTCGGGAGACCAGGCTACTGCCGCAGCCGCCTCGGGGTCGGCTGACGACTTCATGTCTGAGATGCTCAAGCAGCTGTCATCGGGCGATCTTGGAGCTCTCGGCGGCGAGGGCAGCGAGGAAGAGTTCTCTAAGATGCTAATGGGCATGATGGAACAGCTCACTAACAAGGAGATCCTCTATGAGCCCATGAAGGAGCTCGACGAAAAGTTCCCTGAGTGGCTCATCAAGAACCGCGACTCGACGCCCAAGGAGGATCTGAAGCGCTATGAGGAACAGCAGTCCGTTGTGCGCGAGATTGTAGCCAAGTTTGAGGAGAAGGCGTATTCGGACTCGAATGGGGCGGACCGCGAGTTCATTGTGGACAAAATGCAAAAGGTTTGTCTATTCTTCCGTCCTCTCTCTGACGAAACCTTTATCGCTGACTGCTCGCCTAGATGCAAGCAGCGGGATCGCCTCCACCTGATTTGGTTGGAGATATGACATCCGCGCAGGAAGCTCTCAATCCAGGGGATGAAGCGTGTAATCCTCAGTAGATACCAAGTCTGGACATTCCCTCCAAGTCATCTATATACCCTTCCCCAAACGATAGCTGTACACGCTCGATGATATGTCACCGGTATCGCCCAAACGCCATGTCCTTGTAGGCCGTATAACCCCAACTCCAAAATGCAAAGCAACTAAACTGCGAAGACAGCGTTCAAGACTGCATCTCAGTATCCCCAGACGTATCCATCTGGTTTTGCAAGGGGGACTGCAGGCCCCGTTGCGACTGTTCTTGTGCAATAAGCTCAGCAAAGATGTCGTCATAGTCTTCATCTGACATTGCTGGCGAGGGCGGTCGTTGCACAGATGTCGTCTGCTGTTCCTCGTAGGACGCAAGCATAGCCTCGAGCTGCTCATCCTCATCCTCATCCTCATCCATCATCATCTCATCTTCCTCAGGGACTTGGGGCTGTTCCTGGCGGAAGGTCATCGCGTCTTCAATGTCAGCTTCCGTAACTTCGGGTGCATCGTAAGACAGTTGTCCCTGGTTGGTAAGGTAGTTTGTCTTTAAAAACTGCAGCCGACTTTAGCAAGAGTAATATAGGTTCCTGTCGAAACTTCAAGTCCTACCTGTCCCTCGATATCTCTCCTTTGCCAGGCCTTGTCCTCGCGATTTTGGCGCACATTTTGAAGGAACAGCTTCCGCCTGCTCTCTTGCACATCCTCTCGTTTTCGCACCACGGGGTTTGGTCGTGTTGGGCGCGAAGCAAACTTGAATTTTGGAGGCTGAATTGGAGAAGATTGAATCTGCCGTTGCGGGAACGTGCTCCTGTCAATTGGTGAAAGTGGCGACGACGCGCGAACGGGGGAGGATGAGAGCGGCGAGGAAACGGTGGGACGATGATCCCAAGAACCGGAGAAAATAGGAGTAGGAGCAAAAGATAGCATCTTGTCGGAGGCTTCGTTTTGATGCTTTGGTTGCATAAAGTTGAAGTACCCAATGTCGCGTTGTTGGAGGAGCTTCAATTGATGATGATGCGTGGTTGCGGGTCGTGTAAAGACAGTGCTCTAGGTCCTTGGGCACCTACCTCCTAGGTAGGTACTCAACGCGGTCGACACAGTCGCGTGATCACGTGACCCGACGCAGATGCTAAGTGCGTGCTAATTCGCTTCAAGCACCACACCCGGTCCCAGCCGAAATAGCCTGGACGGACGGAGGTTCGCCGGTGAATCGGCACACCGAGCGAAAAACTGTTGGCCTGGACTCGTTGACAAAACCTGAGACCGACTCCGACTTCGACCGGACTTCGATATCCCTTCTTTTTGCCGGTAGCTCGCTGTCTTAGAATGAGGATCCTCGCCCTGCCGCACATTTGTCCACGTTGTTGAAGTGCTCCGGCAGCCAGATGAACGTCTTTTCCGTCTCGGCCTTTGCGACCCGCATCGTCGCTCGGCCATGGACCTGCTCGAATTGTCGGAGCCAATTGGTTCGCAGTAAGCCCTTGCGACATGTTGGTGTAAAGGGTTTTGCTTCGGGGAGAGGCTGGCGCGGGAGCAATGGCCGGAAAACAGGACCCAACCGTGCTGTGCTGTTTGCCTCGGCTGGCGCTGCGACAGTGGGCGTAAGCACCCTTGCGTTTACCGACGACATCAAGAATGGATATGAAGCGGCGGAGCGGACAGGCAGAGTTGCAGTCGCGCTCGCCGTATGTATCAATGAGTGTGTCGCCTTTTTGTCTATCGGCGCAAAGGCTGGGGCTAACCCATCCGCAGTTATCGAACGACGTTAAACGCAAGGGAGGCGACCGCAGACGACGAAGAGCAAGAGAAGATGTTGAATGCATGTCATAAACGATGCGCCGAACGGACTCTTGTCGTATTGGAGAAGAACGGTGGAATTTTCATTAAACTTGGCCAGCACCTAGTACGAACATCACATCCCTCGGTCTTATCAGTAGCCGAACTGACAGCAACATAGAGCGCCATGAACTACCTCCTACCGCCCGAGTGGACGACCACATTTATACCGCTACAGGACAAATGTCCGGTATCTTCGTTTGAGTTGGTCGAGAACATGTTTCGCAGAGACACAGGAGAGGAGCTTTGGGATTACTTCTCCGATTTCTCCCCCGAGCCCATAGGCGCCGCTTCTCTCGCTCAGGTGCATCTAGCAACTATCAAAGGCTCAGGACGAAAGGTTGCAGTCAAGGTCCAGCACCCGGAGCTGGAAGCCTGGGCTCCCCTGGACCTCGCCCTCACCAGATACACATTTTCGACTTTGAAGCGATTTTTCCCTGAATACGACCTCGAATGGCTATCTGCTGAGATGGATGTCTCCCTTCCCAAAGAGTTGGACTTTCAAGAGGAGGCCAACAACGCTCGTCGTATGGCGCAGCATTTTGCCAAGATCCCTGAGCTGCCCTTGCTCATTCCAGAGATTATCTGGGCTAAGAAGCGAATCCTCGTCATGGCTTGCGAGTCTGGACGCCGTCTAGACGACATTGACTATTTAGACAGCAACGGCATCGACCGCGACGAGGTTTCAGCCGCACTCGCCCGTATTTTCAACGAGATGATCTTTAGCGACGGCGCTCCTCTACATTGTGATCCTCACGGCGGCAATATCGCTATTCGCAAGAACACTTCTCGCCGAGTTTTGGGGCGTGGTCCCAACTTTGATGTAATCCTCTACGACCACGGTCTCTATCGCGACATCGACCTTCCGCTACGGAGATCCTACGCCAAGATGTGGCTAGCAGTCATCGACGGCGACATGGACCGCATGAAGAAGTATGCCCACGAGGTCGCCGGCATTGAAGATAAAGACTTTCCCCTCTTTGCATCCGCCATCACAGGTCGCGACTATAGCATTGTCAGCAAGTCGGGCTCCATCCTTCAGACTAGGACAGCCGACGAGGAGAAGTCGATAAGTGGTGCTCTGCAAGAGGGCCTTATCGTGGACCTTGTCCAGCTTCTCAGTCGAGTCCCGCGCATCATCCTTCTCATTCTCAAGACCAATGACCTGACCCGAAGTCTGGACGAGAATCTTCAGACACGGCAGGGGCCCATCCGTTCCTTCATGATTCTCGCCCGATACTGCACTCGTACCGTCTTCCATGAGCAGCTTGAGGAGATCAGCAGTAACGGCTCACTCTTTTGGCCACTCAATGCGATACGTGTCTTTACTGCATGGATCGGTTTTATGCGTGTAGAGGTCAAGCTAGAAGCTTTTGAGCTGTGGTTGTTTGCGAAGAGAGTGTTGGGCTTGCGGAGCGTTGAGTTTTCGGGGGCGGCGTTGTAAAAGTGATACCTGTGTTATAGATGGAATATCGACATAGAACCGTACGTAATCTGCTGTTTCGAGCAACAGCAGTAGAGCCTTAGATGGGTATATTGTATTGTCATTGGGCTTCTGTATAAGCATGGTTAGAGGTAGTCTAGATGATTCAAGAACCAGCTACAAGCATGGGAGGATCCAGGTTGGCAACAGCTTGTCCCTGTCTCGCTCACTTCTGCGTCTCGCTGAGAACAATACGACCTGCGTCCACTGTGGTATGATTTAACATCACAGTACAGAACTCACCCCTGCAGAGCATGGCCAATGGTCAGGTTCAGGCAACAGCCAGCGCTAAGCTGAGTCTCATCGTGAATTACACTTACAAGAGGCTATATTTCTGCACTTTGGATTGCCTCCCCATTGACCCTTCATCATCCTTTGACTCGAGTTCACGTGTCGAGAATGCCTCTCCTCTCTCTACCGCAGGAATTAATCTTGAGCATCGTAAGGCATCTACACCTGCCAGATGTCGAACTCCTCGCCCAAACCTTCAACAGACAGCTTTACGACACATGCATCCCACTCTTGACCAAGCGAATCGCGGCTCGCCAGCACGCAAACCACATGACCAAGCGCTTCGGCAAACCACACTTCAAGAGCAGGCTCGAAGGAATCGATGACGAGAAGGCCCAAATGCTTGGCTTCGCATCAAAAGAGGAGATATGCATTCCCGATGCGCCTCCAAGTTTCGACTACTTAGATCTCAATGGAGATCTTTCTTGGCTGGAACCCCTCGATGAAGATATGACCGAGGCCATGCTACCATATCGCCGGGGTCTAGCGGCTAAAGAGAATGGCCTTCTGGACAAAATCACTGCAGACGCAGAGAAGCTGGGCCTTGAGCTTCCTGGTGGGTTCCTCAAGTTCATGCGGAGCGAGGAGATGCAATACTGCCTTGCATCTGCTCAAGCAGCATTCTTTACCCTCGGAAAGGATGGTTTCCGGAAAAGCCCAGCACCGGCAGATAAAGATGCAGGCGGCTACTTCATTCGAATTCTGGCTGATCAACAGTGGTGCTGGGTTTGGGCACTTATACCTGTATCCGGGAGGACATGCCGTAGTTAGCAGCCCGGGGGATGCGAATAAAGGCCCCGATGAAGCAGCTCGACGGCTCCTGGAGGAAGGAGGTGCAACACAGGAAGAGATTGACCAGGCCAAGAAAGAAGGATTTCCTTTTTCCGCCTTGACAGACCATGACTTTGCTGTGAACAGTCTTTGCTTCGACGAGTTTCTGGCAACCACTTGCTTCGAAGAGCTCCTCTGGTTTGTGCTGCATGGTGGCGCAGAAATAACCCCCGGACCAAGAAAGTATCTTGATAACATCTACAGGAAGACAGGTACATAGCCTCAAGAGACACCACTCTATGCGTCGACCAGATGGATACTTAGTAGTTTGAATATATTGATATATCCTTGTTTACCATGACATGATGCTGTTACTGACAAAAAGTTACGAGTGTAACAAGGTCACGTTAGATCACCTTATACAACTACATCTCAACAAGATGATCACGTCTTAGCTTAAAGGACCATGAAGGTTGAGAAGCAAAAATATGGTTCCGCCCGGGATTGAACCGGGGACCTTCTCGGTGTTAACGAGATGCCATAACCAACTAGACCACGGAACCTGTACTTGTTGTTAAATAACACCAACGTAATGAAAAATATCAACCAGTAGCAAAGGGGGTGCAGCTAGATTATCGGAGTCTCCACTTCGCGACGACCCATCAATAATTAGACGCTCCACCAACTCGACAGCACATGATGTGCGTATGCTTTTCCCTTCCCATCAAGTAATAGGTTGCGTGGTCTAGTTGGTTATGGCATCTCGTTAACACCGAGAAGGTCCCCGGTTCAATCCCGGGCGGAACCTATTCTTTTGTTCGTAGGGACTTCAGATGATATAAGGATTGCTGGCAAGCTTGTCCGTGAGTTTCTTCTTATCAGCTGAGAGAGAATTGGAGCGCTGGCAACTCGCTTCTAGTTGAGTCTTTTGGAACTCAGTTGTGAAAAGCCGAGTCGTGGTTTGTGGAGCCTCACCTCATGATCCAGCTTAGACAGAAAGGTACAAACATGTCCCGCAAACACGGTTTCATAGTCAACAACTCGCCGTTAGAGTATGCATTAAGACGATAAGCTGTTAGTTATCATGCAAGGATCAGTGTATGCTGTCATGACTAAAGTCCTTCCCCCCCGGAGTGGCTCCCCTCCCCTCTTCAACTTCATAACGAACCGCGAGTTTTCTCAACCTCATCTTGGCGATGACTTGCTTAGACTCAGCAGCGACAAACTCCTTCAACATCAACCCCGTCATCACATTTCTGGCACGGCATTGAATCGACGGAACATCGTGAGTGAAGATTGTAGACGGAAATTTGACAGACGAACCAATAAATATTCTTGTTACCAATGCCATGGGGACCTCAATGCCGCTGTCCAACCCCAACTCCATGCCAGGATATATATCTGATCCACGAAAAACATTCGCTATCCATTGTGTTTGATATTCCGAAACTCCGTTCCATGCCAGTTTACTCAAACGAGCCCTTGCCCAATAAGCCACCAACAACCCCGATTCTCCTCTCCGCACCTTTCACCTTCCTCTCCTCCCTCCTCCGCTCACTCTGCTCAAGCTTCGCCCTCCTCTCACTGTCTCGCGCAAACGCATGCACGCCGCTCTTCTTGCTAGCACCCTTCTTGATCTTGGCCTCTTCACCAAATCCACTCGTCGGTGTTGACGCTCCTGAGCTCGTAGTAGGAGCCGATCCTGAGACGAGCGAGTTGGTCGTCGCACGGCGCAGCAGCGCAGGCACCTTGAATGAGGAGCTTGATGCTGCCGCGAAAGCGAGACGGCCGGTGCTAACAGAAGAAGAGCTGTTGCGCTTGAGACTAATCCGGTCAACGACGGCGACAAGACCACGGCGGGGATTTGGTGCATCATTCTCCTTGTCGCTGCGGGCTTGCGACGGAGCGGTCTCATGTTCACCTTCGCTGTCCGATCCAGCCTCAGTCGCGGGAATGACTGAGCCGTGAGGCTCCTCCAGGAGGTTGGATAGCGTCTCGCGGACTTCACCGATGTTGGAAGGCTTCTTGCCCTCCTTGGTTCTCCGCAGATGGGCAGGTGGCCTGTTGTCTACAGAGCCAAGCGCCTTTCGTGGCTGGCTATCAGGAATACTCTGGGGTCTGTTCCTCTCCTCTTCTTGAGATTGAGACTGCTGAGACGACTCATTTGCCTCCTCGGGTGCATCCAAAAAGTCCATCTCATCGTCACTGCCCTGATCTTCGATTGTTCGCAGGAAGGCCTGGTTGCCCGGGTTATCGGCGATCTTCTTGACGCGCTCATCAGCGAACAGAGCCTTCTGCATCTTCGTAAACTGACGACGCTTCATTCGTCGGCGGGCTTCGCCATCGTCGTCCGAGTCATCCAGATCATAGCCTGCACCACGCTTTCGACGGAGCATGCCGGTTGTGATGTCCTTGAAAAGCTTCTCAACTTGCTTCTCATCCTCCGCACGCTCTCGATCACTGTGAAATGTTAGCAGATGTCTGAATGCCTCAATGATCAGCACTTACGCATAGAAAGCAGCAAGCTTGGCCTCATCGACATCGTTTCCGGCAGCGTCGTCAATGATCTCCTTGAGCGAGGCGACGGATTCATCATCACTGTCCTCGCCATCCACACCACCCAAGCCAGCATACTCGTCCTCAGATTCCTCGGCCTGCTCCTCAACCATTCCCTTGGCCTTGCTCTTCTTGCGGTTGTACTCCTCCTGAAGCTGTCGTTTCTTCTCCGTCTTTGCGCCCTCCGTCAACATGTTGAAGGCAGTATCGGCCTTCTCGGCAGCTGTCGGCTCTGGGGTCTCCTCGATGCGCAAGGGAGCCTCCATCTTGCGACGGAGACGACCTCGGCGAACCAGAGGGGAATCTTGGCCGGCTTCCGCAGGGTCGACCATCACCGTTTCTACAGTGGAGGTGGGAACCTCGATGAATCTGTCCTTCATAGGAGTGTGGTCCTGAAGACCAACGTCCTGAGAAAATTCAATCATTTCGGAAAGTTGAGTACCCTCCTCCCGAAGCAAACTGTCAAGACCACGCATCTGCGATTGCGAGCAGATGAGCTGGACACCCTGGGTTGTCTTCTGGGTCTCATCTTTCTGACTGTCCATAACCATGTCTTCCATGGGTTCATCCATGGTTGCGGAGAAGTTGGAATCCGGGAACTGGTCGAAGTCGGGCATCATAGATTGAGTTGGACCATTGGCAGAGTCCATCTGGCTGTCGTCCATGGTACCGGCAAAAATCTGGGTGAGACCAAGGCCGGCAGGTCCTTGTACAGGCAGACCAGGAATGAAAGTCTTCTTAGCTGATCGTAGTACTGATGTCGGAGCGGTGGGCGACTGTATGTTGGGCTCTGTGGGTGATGTATGTACCGCGGCCTTTAGCTTCGGTGTCGCTTCAACTGTGTCTTCGTCCTCGTCGTCAGAAAGGACGATCGGTTTTCGTACTCGCCGCTTCTTCAAGACTGGCAGTCGATCAGCGTCCTCGTAGACGTCTTGACTGGCAACAGGCGTTGAATCTTCAGCATCGTCTGCAGATGCTTCAGACTCTGCGTCATTAGCCTCGGCTTCAAACATGGGGTTGCCGCCTGTTTCCTCGTCGGTATCTTCACCCTCTTCTTCAGACCCGGACAGCTCGATGGCCGATGCCTCTGCATCAGCCTCATTTCCAGAAGCTTGATACTCCTCGTCCTCACTATCATCCCAGGCAAGAGGGTCAACCTCGCCGTTCTCCTTCCTTTCCTTCTTTGCAACGGCTCGCTCTTCCTGCATAATCTTCTGCGCCTCCTCCCTCGCCTTGGCAACGATGTCCTCAACCTCTTGCAACTGGTGCTCACGTTCCTCTGCAGTCTGGATGACTACACCTTGGGCCTTGAGCATCTCAAGTCTGCGATCTCGCTCCAGCTTGGCCTGTTGCCGAGCCTTTTGCTGGAGGTACGTCTGAAGCTCGCCCGCAGTCATACCGTGGTTGTCGTCTCGTCGCCTAGTCTCCTTACTGGGAGGCCTGACTTGCGCGAGAGCTCGCAAAGCCTGGATGGAGTTGGGCTCTTGGGCTTTCTTGGAGGGGATGTTGTCAAAAACAGCGTTGATCCTGTCTTTTGCAGTTGTTGTAATTTCCAGCTCATCATCCGAGTCTAATATAGTGACGTTGGCTCTGACAGGCGGAAGCTTGACACGAACTTGGCGTTTGGGCTTTTGAGTTGGCTTCGCTTGGTGGTCGGGGACGTCAACGGCCTTTCCTTTACCCTTGTCCAAGCCCAGCTTGGTAAACTCGGCCAAGCTATCCAGGCTCGGCAGTTCTGGGTTATCATCCTCGACCATGGGCTCAGCAGCCTGCTTTGCTACTGGCGGCGAACTGGGTGGTGTTTCAGCATCTTGCATTTCGACGTCGCTATGTGGCGTTGGGCCCCTGCTCGAGCTGGCAATCTTGGGCTCCGGCTCGCCTGCAGGGCGATAATTGAAGCGCTGAAATAGGCTATTTTTGGTGATCTTCTTCCGTGTCTTCGCTTCATGCGTGAGCTGCATATTTCTTGACATCCTCTGGGTTTCTCGATTCATCTCCTCGATAGCTCTCCTGCTCGCCTTCCTGGTTTTGGGTCGATCACTCTGTGTAAGTCGGCGGCCGCCTTCGTCATCGGTGATACCAGAGTCGTTTCCGTCCGAAGGCATCTGCTCAAGCTCTTGGACAAATTGATCTTGTCGAGCATGTCGCTCTGCTTTCTGTGCTTTTTCTGCAGCCTCGCGAGCAAGACGCTCTTGTTTCTTTCGCTCAACCAGAGCCTTGAAGCGATCAGACTTGACAGGCGGGATATTGTCCTCGGAGTTAGAGTTGCTGTGGGTAGATCTGGCGGGCGAGGGGCGAATGGGTGAGGATACGAAAAGGGCTGGGCTGGATGCTGTGAATTCTTGGGCTGTGGCATTGGCGGCTGGTGATGAGGTCGCTTTGCGCACTAGTCTTCGAGGTGCGACGGGGGTGTTGTCCGCTTCGGGTTGCGCGTCGGGCATGTCGACGTTGTCCTCCTTCTCAGCTCCTTGTTCTTCGCGCTCAATCAACTTTGTCGCGCGATCTGGAGCCGTTTCGTTGTCGTTTGTCTCTCCTGGATGTGCCATTCGGGTGATGCCCTGCATCCTTGATGCGAGCCTGCCTCGAGGTCTGACCTCTTCCTCTGACTCGTCATCGGATGTGTCCTCGTTCTGTGTAGGTAATCGTGGCAGGTCGATGTGTTGTGTTGGCCTTGGCGACTTGTTCAATGTGATTCTGGTTGAAGGAGAGTCCTCGTCATCGCTGCTGTCAACAGTTGCAAGCAGGGCTCTGATCTTGGACCGCGGCGTCAGAGGTTCTGGAGATCCGCCCGACAATGCGGGGGAGGAAGCTCGAGGGGAGGTGGTGGCCATTGCAAAGGGCAATGGTAGTAATTTAGACAGGTCAATCAAGAAATAGACAGCATAAAAGACAAACAAAAGGTATCGCTGAATCAGTGAATTTTTGGGGTGATGTTGATGTGAAGGTGGATGTAGAATTGGGAAGTAGGCTCTCTAAAGGTGTAGTCGGGTTAAGTGGGTGGTGGGGAGCTTTACGTGACGCGTGGTTTCCATTGACGGGCGTCGGCGAGACAACACGCGACGGGACGCATCAATCCCGTGTAAAGGGCGTCGCGAACCCCACCACAGCAACCATAAACTGCCTGGCACCTACCCCCTGTCATCATGCTCCGTGCGCCTCTCAATGAATTCGAACTGGGAACATGCTGAACAGGGAAGTTTAAGCGCTTCTGGCGCGTTTTCTTTTTCAATTTACTTGATCATGGGCTTATTCATGAGGAGAACAGACACATTCAATTTAGTAGCCTAGAATATGTAACTAGAACTTGTCTCTCCTCCATTGTTACCCTCGTTTTTCTTGCGATCCTGTCATTTGGTAAAGACTGTCATATGAGTTCTCCTCTTTCTCTTTAGCAACCGGAAGCATCTGCATCAAGGACACAGGCGTCAATTCTTAGAAGAGCTTGTGCTCAAGGGTCATGTCAGACTCAGGCTCGAGACCGACGCAAGCACGGAAGATGTTGGTCAAAGCCGCGCGCTGCTTGGCAAGAGCGTTGACAACAGGGGTGCCAGGAGGAGTCAGGGGAGCCTTGAGCATGTAGCTGAGGACGCTCAGGACGCTATGGAAGCTCTTGTACTCGGTGGTGGCATTACCGTCAGAGGACACAGCCTTCCACTGGATACGAGACATCATCTCAGCAATGACGACCAAGTCGATGATCAGAGGAGAAGCAAGGAGAGAGTCCTCGCAGATGTTGAACATCCTATTATTTTAACGTTAAAAATGTTTCATTCATAGATCCGGCATGTCAGTATAAACTTACGAAATGGTCTGGTGGCCACCCATGAAAATCTCAGCGTAGTACTCGTCGAGAGCACGCTTGTTGTCAGCGACGGCAGGCATGTACTTGATGACAACGCAGTGGTCGGGGTGCTCGCCCTTCTTGTACAGGACGTGGTTGGCCTCAACCATGTCGTCAACGACGTTGGACTTGGAAATCTCCTTGGAGCGGAACTGTTTCTGGGAGCTCAGGTTCTTGCCGTCGTTGTTGCCAAGGTGGTTGTAGCTGGCAATGGAAGTCAACTTGATACCAGCGCTGATGAGAAAGTCGACGAGGGCAGATTTCATCTTGGTTTGGCCGGACTTGAAGTCATCGCCGCCAATGAAGGCATTGTGCTTCTCAGCAAGCTCAATGGCACCGGGAACAAATGTGTTCTGGGGAGAGCCGTTGATAAAGGGGGTCTTCTCAAGGATACAGGCAACAGCGAAGACAGTGGAGGGAGAAACCTCGTCGTGACCCTGCTCGATGGCCTTAAGAAGGTTGTCAGCCGTGTCGTTGACCCCCTGAATCAGGTCGGCGTATCGCTCAGTGTTGGCAGTCCACATGACAATGACCTTGTCGAGGCCGCTCTTGGCCTTGAAGTCGCGGATATCTTTACGGAGCTGCTCAACATGGGCCATGGAAGCCTTGGTGCCCTCGAGGACGTTGTCGGCACGATCCTCTTGGTTGGCAGCAATGAAGTCAGGGTAGTAGATGGAGGGAAGAGGAACCATCTCGTTCATCTCCTTCTTGACCTGGGCCTTGAGGGTGGGCTCAAGGACCTGAGCGCGGTCCATGGCCTGGGCCAGGTTCATCTTGCTAATGTCCCAACCACCAATGACGAGGTCATTGGGGTGAACCATGGGCAGGATGTTGTGGAAAGGGATATTGACCTCCTGGTGAGTCTTGGCGTCGTGGCCGAGCTTGAGGGTCGAGCCCATGACAACGGAGCCGTAGTAGTTTGACTCGCGAGGACCCTCCTTGGTCTCCCAGGCGAGCTGACGGCGGTTAGCGAGGATACCGGCGGTGACGGTGGTACCGTTGTTGCCACCCCAGCCGACCAACATCATGCCGACCTTGGGGACCTTGCGGTCGACCTTGAAGTCGTACAGAGTCTCATTGGGAGTTGCGACATACTTGCCATTGGCATCAACTTCAACCTTTGTGGTGCGGTAGGTGTATCGAGAGCGAATCTCCGCATCCGTGTAGGTGACGTTGGGGGAGTTGACGGTGAAGAGGTCCTGGTGAGCGTTGGAGCCTCGGCCGTTGGTGTAGACCGCCCCGTTCGAGGAGCCCGTGCCGACTTCCGCGTGAGGAGCCATGATGACAGAGTGGCTTGACGTGGAAGTTTGCGATTTGGTAAGGTTAGACGGGTTCAGTATTAATTGCGACCTTTACTGTTCAAAGGTCGAGTCCGCTGAGCCTCCAGAAGCGGCAGAGCAGCGGGCTCCTGCGAACGGGTGGTGAGTCCTGTGCGAAAGTTAGCATTCCGAGTTCCAATTGTTTCCCATGAGAAGTATCCTCTGAGCTCTGAAGCCATGACATACGAGTTAAGGAGATTGGAAAACGTCTTGACGACTGTAGTGACCAAGGTTCACTGCCTCGGTCGTTGAGATAAGAATTGATAAGTTTTTGGCGGGGTGTTGTTTGGATCGCGGGGTAGCGGCCAGACAGAACTTGGCAGTGATAAAGCTGGGAGAAACTGGTGAGATTTGGTTGACGAGAATTGGCAGGTAGCTGGGAGATTTGACGAAGTTGTTGGTGAAGCGAAAAGTAGAAGCAGGAGACTGTCAGAGGATGGAGAGGGTTCAAATATGACAGCTGAGAGGGAACCTGGACGAGCAGTACGTACTGCCACGTCCGGCTGTGGGCTTTCGGGCGGTGAGCACGACAACGCGGCGCCAGTGGAGCCGCGATAATCTAGCGGCTGCGGAGGGATTGGAGGGATTGGTTGGCCATCTCCGCCTAGATTTTGCTTTCTGTATGTTTGTGGACACCCGGCGTCCTGCAGCTGACGGCAGCAGGCTTTCCCACATGTTTCCCACAGGTTCGAGGTCCAGCGGCGCAGAGGACTAAGCCGAAGGGTCGGGAACCGGCGGAGACAGCTTCAGTTTGACGGCTTAGTGACCTGGGAGTTAGCACGCGACCACAGGTTGTTATGAGACGGGAGACTCAGTTCATCAAAATTGGGTTGCTACCGTAGCAAAGGACATGTACAGTTACCGCGGCTCTTGACACTCTCCGTACAACCCTATCCTATCATCCTGTCATGAAACTTGCTTCCTTTTGCCCTCCCTCTTTCATGCACAAAAGGACCCGGCTTGCCGAACCAGTGGCCTGAGCCCCTGGCATTGTGCATTCCCAACATTCGATGTCTCCGTTGCTTTACTCAATCCTTAGTTCGTGCAGGAGCACACAAGAGGCATCATCTCTTCCAAGCGCCACCAATAAAGTCGTGTTGTGTTTTCTCACTAGTACTCGCGTCACCTGTGGTGATTGGCTCTACCCGGGACCTTGCGTGATCCTTTAAAGTCCGCTCCTGGTTTCGTTGGGTTATCGCGACTTCGGCAGCACCTAATAATTGGGATGGCAGAACTGTATGGTTAAAAGTATCGTGTGTGAGATCGCGGCGAATGCTGGCACTGCAGTGCGTTTAGCCGCGCTCACTCTCGATAGCCTGTTATCGCTCCAACACGTGTGTCATTCTGACTGTGTTTTAATAATGGGGTTTGTGTAGGGTATCGCTGTGAATGCGGGAATACGGGCTTTGCTGCCTTTTTTCTTTCGTTCCAGCAAGACCAAATTTCGGGTAGATACCTCAGTTATTCGAATAGGGTCACACTAAGTCTTACTGGGTAGCTAATCCACATAGTAGTTGAAATAAGAGAAGCTGTGTGCTCTCGGTATACCTTATTTGTAGGGGATGCTTCAGTCTCACAGACGATAGCCCTTGTATGGACTGCTGGATGACTACGGATATGCGTGCCGGCATCGACCGTATCTTCACAGGCCACTGGCTCACATAGCACGCTACCATGCATATCGAAGCAACAATCAAGAGCGGTTGTTGCATCGTCTGGTCGATCTTATCTCCCACGAGCGCTAGCCTGTGCAAGTGGTACCGAATTATCCCGCAACGGCTCCAGCGGTTACAGCAACAGTTCGTCTGGCCTCAAGCAAGGGTGATAGCGCAGGCCAGTTGTCTTTCCGATGGAACTGATTCCTTCACATGCCACGGTCAACCAGGAAAACTGCAGGTTGAATCGAATATCTACATCGGTTCGGACTGAGTTGAGAATGTGCTCCTCCGCCCGGAAACCGGGGCCTCCGCAGCTTCCGGTCTCACCGTCTAATACGGGAGGGAGGGGCAAAATCACTCATGAGCGCGACAATTCGCGGAGAAGACATGAAAGCGTGGGAGCTTCAACCGCCGAGGATAGAGAATAACTGAATTTTAGAGGTACAACAAGGCGGTCATTATCCGAAACACATCTCAACTGTCTAAGATATCCAGATCAACTTTGCCCATCCGAAACTGTCTGGCCGATGTTAATCGGCTCTTGTGGCCAAAGTCCCAGATGTGGCGTGGCAATCTCCCCCATCCGTATCCCTATCGACGTTCTCGGTAGGGTTTTGTACGCCTGTCTCATTTCCGTGACGACATTTACTCATCATACCGAAGCGATGCTATAGAAACACAGAAACCATATGGCGGCGTCAGCTAGAAGGACGGTAGAAACGTCCCGTCACAGGGTCCAGCTGTCGTTGCCATGTGGCGGTTCATATGTAACTGTTGACATTGCTTCACAGCCCGTGCACTTGAGACCGGTCATGTGCAACAGTATCAGATAGGCGATCGACGATCACACCCACAAAAGTGCTCTAGCCTAAACCGCTGTTGTGAACCATTCAAGCCATTGCCCCAAATGAGAGCCGTGCGACGCAGCCCCCCAATGACGTGCGCTGACTCTATCGGCGGTCGTGAGCTTCCCATCAACTCATGACTAGCACAAGCACTAGACAGAGGTCATCAAAGGGTTGACGAGGGTCAGCGATTCATTCACCACACTAGTTGGATGATAAGGAGAGCGTCAAGAGTTGCGGAACTGGGATATTCAATCGAGGACAATCGTTTAACGGGAGATGCTTCTGTATTACTAAGGCTTTCTCATATGTCTCTGATCCAGACGTCATTGGGAATTTATAGACCATCTCTAACGAACTCATAGAACATGGCTCTCTGACATCGGCGATCGCCAGGGGCAGCTCCAACAAGCTAGGCTTTCAGCCCCAGATTGCCAATGTTGTGGTGGGAGTCTTTACCGGCTCCTCTAGCGATGATGGGTGCTGAGGAAATAACTTGGAGAGGGTCTCGTTGTGGCGTTCCTCGGTCACCGGATCTGTCGATGTTCGGCCGATGCTTGGCGCTCCAGTGTCGATGCCCTCATAAGGCCCGGGATTTCTGCAGCGGCCAGCGAGCTTTCATTCTTTCGACCAAAGACCTGAGACAGTGGATACTCTCCAGCGGGATTTATTGCTTGGCGGTGTCGACTTTCTGTAACGAGCACATCTTGCAGATCTGCTGGCAGCGCTACCCTCGGCAGCAAAGACGACTAAATACTATGGATACGATATGCGAAATGGCTGGCGGGCCGGGAATTAAGACTTGAAGCAACGGCATTGACATGAACCCTTGATCGCCGAGTGTCAACCTGCCGTATTTGGCGCGTAGAGATGAAGATCAGCCACGCTCCCTCGCGGCGTAGCCACCTAAAGAGGGAAAGCAATATCAGACCCAGAGGCCGGGGTCAGGCGTGTCAAGCTCATTTACGATTTTATCCTCCAGTCGCCTGCGCGCACCAATCAGTAAGATAACCCATGCCCGGCCAGAGATTACAAGAAGAACAGACGCCAGTGAATGTAGAAATTCTCCGCTTGCGGCCCATCCTCAGCTTTGATCAAACCGTGTTGTGGGTGATAGCTCAACCGAAAGGAGAAGCCCGCTGATTGCGTCCTGAGCTCGGCGAGCAATAAAAGCGTGTTGCGGCAGTATTATTGTTTTGTAGAATTAATTGCGTTGCAACATCCATCCTCGATTTCAAGATTTGATTTGACAGGCGGTTCCCCACGGTCGTTCACACCACACCAAATGCAATTTAAATGAGGCAGGTCCCTTTTTGGCCGGCCGACATCCAAACAAGGCGTAGCGCCTCCAGGAGCGTTTCTCCACTGGACAGAGAGCTCCTGCAAGGTACCCGTGGACGTGTTCTCGACGCCGTCATGGACGGACATACGTCTCCATCCATCTTTTCCGTCCATGAGCAACAGTGGATAAACCGACGACAGACGGGCGCTGTGGCGTCTCGTATGACCGACTCGGCTGAGGCCGGACTTGATCTGGCTCGTTTCTCTGGTGCTTCTTGGTCGACTGTTGCGGAAACCGTTTGATGAGCAGCAGCTACAGCTGATTGCGCCGCAACCTACAGAAACTGCAAACGTCGAGATGGGATGGGTGTACTGTTTATCGACGCGGCTAAGAACCAATTGCGGACTTGTCATCTACAGCAACCTTCCGCATCGGGTGGCGGCCAGCCCGAACAAAAGACAATAATGCCTACGCATTGCCCTTGTCCCCGTATCCCGGAGAGACATGGAACATTGAGCAAGCGAGAGGACCAAAAAATCCGACAGGCGAGGAATGTCTCTGCATCTCGTCAGCCTGCCCTGAAGATTGACTGCATGACCCGCAGAGCCGTGTCTCAGGACACCTCCCTCCCGGCTGGTGCTCGGTTATACATACTTTATTTAGTCCCAAAAGCTTCAGGAAGCAATAAGTCATGCTTGCAAAGTTTCTTGAGTTGGGGCTGGAATGTTCGTTACCATGTTGTTGGAGCAATGGCTATGGATAGGTTCGAGTGACAAGAAGCAATGGAAGTTCATCGCAATGGAAGTATAAAAAAAAAAGAAGCTCAGAACCCACCCACACGCAACTGGTAGTACCAGGAGCTTGTTGCTCACTTACCTATTCTACACCGCGTCCACCGCAAACCCGTCAGGTTGCGAGCCATCTCGTTGCAGTCACCAGCCAGGGGTACTTAACATTACAAGGGTCACTCGGCCAGCGCCATGGCCAAGGGCGCCAACGCGAGCCGGGATTAGAGTCTGGGATAGGCCTGCGATGAGTCTTTGGCTCGGCCAAGGGTCCCCCTTTAGCACCAACCCGCCCAGTCACCCTCCACATTCGAGACACGATGTGCAACGTCCCTTTCTTGCAAGTCGACAGCTGACTTTCTTTCTGTCCTTTCACGTCAGAGCCGTGTTCGTGTCGTGTTTCAACTCTTTGTCTGATTGTCTGTTGCAGGTGGCTTTGATCTTTCCAAGTCGCGAGCCTTTTCAGTCCAGTTCAGACTGCGAGGAGGCTAGACAAGAGGCCAAATACTCTTACCTCTAGGAACATCGACTGACTTGCCGTGTGCGACCCCGACCACTGTCGCGACAATTCCTTGAGCGATTCAGCTACCTATTCAGCTCATACCGTTCTGACATTGCAACTTCCGCTACAGTCGCCAGCGAGTTTAATCTTAACTACATATTTGGCACCCTCAACTGTCGTCATCGACCCCAGGGACACCGGTCGCAGAACGGGCCTGGGGGTACGAATGTATAGGTCTCACATCAAGCGCTCTCTTTGAAACGACCGCAACAAACCTCGCGATTCTCCTCCGCCTATCGCATTGCCAAAAAGTGATTCTCACGCTTTGGCAGGAAGATCTAGTCGGCAGACGCTTAATGCATATTTGAAGAGCTGTTGCGCGAAACAGACCTGGATTTTCTTACCCGACACGACAAGCAACCACGCCATCACCATGGCAATCCCACGGGAGTCCATGTTTCTCCCGACTATCAAATGCTCGTCATGCAGTCGACAAGTGGAAATATCCCTCATGGGAGAGCACATCTGTAGCCCGGAATCTCCTGAGCGTAAGGAAATATCGAGCAAGTTCCATCTGTGCCTGATAAAACTAACATGCGACAGTCTCCCCACCGCCAGAGCAGTACGAGGCATACTCTCCATACAGCCAACCACCAACACCAGCCGAAAAACATGGCCGGATACCGCCTTCGCTCGACGTCAACGCTGCCAGTAGGTAGTTCCGGCAGGAAGAATCGAAGAGTAACTAATATATTACAGATCAGCCCTTTATGCGCCAAGGACAGCTGACGCCAAACAGCGAGCAGCGCAGCACATCACCGCACACCCAAATGGGAGGCTATTTTGATTGTGTCCCAACACCTCACGAAGACGACTTAATTTTACCATCGCCACGCCCGATCGAGCGACCTGGAGTTTATGGAGGCTTCGGCGAGAAGAAGCATGGTCCGGATTTTCAACCTCGCTCTGTTAGTCCTAACGGGGGAGTGAATACAAACCTGCTCATGCGCCTTGATACGATTGCGCCTGGCCCTTTCGACGCCATACGCAGTCCCTCCGCGACATCACCGTCTTTTCCGAAGGAGATAACCGACAGTGGCAATAAACACGAGAATTTCTTGAGTGCCTCACCAAAAGATTTGTATGCTTCAAGCAGAATGGAGATGTCCACTTCTCCCACAGGCAGCATCAAAGGCTCTGTACCCCCGCGACGACCGACGAGAGATGATTACGAAGGATTCGGGCAACCATCCGGTGTAGATGAGGAACTTCAGCTTCAGCCTCAGCCTCTAGGGCTCATCAATCGCTCCGAGACGTTCCCAAAGTCATCGTTTCGACCAGAGCTTCCGCTGAGAACCCCTTCAGCACCAGGTACAAAGCCTGAGCGCGTCAAGGCTGAGGGTGGCTCTGGTCATGTTTCGAGGCCATCCATGGGACCAGACACCTCGAGACCACCGCCGCCACGCAAGAGCCTCCTGCGCCCGCAGAAACCAGGCAAATACTCAGGATCTGTTGATCTTGCTGCTGAATTCGGCGCCAACAACCCTTATCATACTCCTTCCGACTCTGCGTCATCTGGATACTCTACATTTAGCCACCAGAGTCACGGGAGCTCCCAGACTAGCCAGGCTAGATCTCAACTCCGGCGCGAACCCTCTGATATGTCGACTATGGATGGTTTGATTACGGATCTTGAACATTCGATGGAGAACTTGGGGTCCAAGGACTCGCGAATTGACGCTCCACTTCAGGCTCCTCAGCGGACACGGTCACCCCTGGCAGAGTCACCCCTCGAAATTTCTCCGAGAGACCAAAGACTCGATTCTACCACCCCAACTGGACGCCAGCGTGAGACGCCAGCGCGTCGAAACGAGCAACAATTGTCCCCGGCCTACGGAACCTCGCCGCAAGATCAACATCGTTTCGATCCCGCCGCACAACCAGGGCGTAGATCTAACCTACCCCCGCCTCTAGCACCTCCCATTCGAAAGGGATCTCAGGATCCTGCGAGGTCAAGAGGGAACTGCAAAGCTTGCAGGCTAGCCATCACAGGAAAGAGTATCTCATCTGCAGATGGGAGGTTAACAGGGAAATATCACAAGGCTTGTTTCGTCTGTGCAACATGCTCTGAGCCGTTCACATCTGCCGAGTTCTACGTCCTCGACGACAAGCCCTACTGTGAGCATCACTACCACAAGCTCAACGGTAGTCTTTGCGGAAGCTGCGAGAAGGGTATCGAGGGACAGTATTTGGAGGACGAGTTCAAGATCAAGTACCATGTTGGTTGCTTCAGGTGTCTCGACTGCGGCCGGTCGCTCTCCGAGGGCTATTTTGAGGTGGACGGCAAGTCGTACTGCGAACGGGACGCCTGGCGACGAGTGCAACAGCCTTGGCTCGCTGGAAATGCACAGGGGACGGATCCCAACGCGCCCATGAAGGCACCGCCAACTCGGTCAGCATCCGGGTCTCGACCCCCAATGGTTGGCCTTCCCAGCCATCCTGCACAACGACTTGGAGGTCCAGGCATGGGGCTCCCACGGCCTCCGTACGGGATGCCGCCGCCCGGAAACCGGCTTGCACCAGGGCCTCCGGGCCCTCGACCGCGGATGAATAAGCGCAACACTCGACTTGGCATGATGTAACGACCTGATGTCTGCTCCCCTTCACTTACTACAACCGTCACGACGCTACATGAAAGTTTATCTCGTCTTGTAATACGGACCTTTTTCGCGTCCAGAACGCGACATACTGCAACCCCCTCTGCTTTTGCTGTTCTTGCGCTGGGAGTTGACTTGGCTTGTTTTTCTCGTTATTATACCCCTTGTTTTTGAAATCTCCCCGAAGCAATTGTATAGAGATCTCTTTGGAGATGGTTTGGAGAATCACGGCACCATCATCGGTGGCTTCCAGGCCCTTGCTCGTACGTGCGACCGGTTGCTCGCAATCATGAGGAGAGATTTGGAGTATGGGATGGACATTGGATATGAGGCATGATTAGGTCTCCACAGCATAGCATTATGATGATTGGAGATTTTGGTAAAAGTCCCTACTTAATTGAATCATATTCTGAAGAAACATCTGCCTTCACTAGGAACCCGTGTGCCAACCAGGATATTCAGAGCTTCTATGATAATATAGCTGCATCATATCCGGCGATTGACCATCTGGCTCCTTGGATGTGTAGTTTCCGACAATGAATCAACAATGAGAAGTGTGAATGGAATTGTGTCATGATTAATGAGTTGCTGACTGAGGATGAGCTTTGATTATCTAAAGGTACCTACCTACCTCTTGACAAAGTGTCGTAGTGTAAGTATTGCTGTTGCTTGCGTATGTGGCTACTTCATCTGGGGACTTCTCACGCGATGCTCTGGACGTTGATTCAGGGGTAGAGAAGGAGCCAGGCTCGGGGCCGAGGATTTTATAATCGACAGGAAACAATTGAATGACGCTGTTTTCTGTAATGCTCCAGGAATAGGTCAAACCATGCCCTGACTTTACATGAGGGAGGGCTCGTAGGCAGGCCATGCGCCAGCGTACATTGGTCACATACTGTACGTGATTGGGACCAAGTACCCATGACACGGGTTTGGGGCAAATATAGGATAAATGCGCGGCTTATATCTGCCAGCTCTGGTTTGATTGCAGAAAATACCTATTATCTGATTAAATGTACTCCGTGCCCGTGTTTCTACTGTCCCTCGCCCCTCAAGACGGCGTTCTCTTCAGAAAAAGGAAATCAGAAGAGCAAAATCTTGAGCATCGATAAAGAAGCATGTATAAAAAGCAATACATCTCGAAATGACACTGGACTAACCCCCGTAATGCAGCGTGGAGATGATCGCATTTCAACAAGCTGCTTGTCCAGCGGGGGAGCTAGGGTTTCTTGGCGCCGATCCTGCTGAACCAGCGACTCAACCCTTAACTTCCATGAGCCAGGGTCACGGTGCGCTGGGCTTAGCTAATACGTATGGAGAATCGTGGAGGATGATGGGGGCATAGCCAATACTACTCTGTAAAGGCAGGGCGATCTGCGTGACTGAAAGGCTTGGCTGCGCTGCTTGCTCGGGGTAGACCTCGCGCGCTGTGTAGCAGTGTGGTTCTGGTGACGACGACTAGAGTGGGCCCGGCTCCTGGTCGCTGAAGTCAAGGAATTTGTTTCGAGTTTCAATGTTGCGACTGTCATCCATGGGTTTGATCATATCCTACTTAGAGCATCAGGGAATAGGATGGACTGAGGACCCTCGTGTGTTTCTCACAACCAAACGCGTAAAGAAGAGACCAGGATTTCAAGCCCGAAGCCTGAAACTCGCCGATATGGACATTTCCAAGATTATTTGAGTGGCCAATGCAACTTCAAAGAAGTGACTGTCACTCGCTATCTTTGGAGGTGAAGCGAGGCTGGAATAGTGTGAAACATTCTTGAACCCTGACGAGTTTTGGCTGACTGGGTAACCCTTAAGGGCAACTCTCTTACGATAGTAAGAGAATAGAGCTTAAGGTAAGAAACCCATAGGTATTCAGGCTTCATTCCATCTACGGAGGAGGTTCCTTGGAATTTACCCTCCTTAACGTTCAGAATTAGAGTGGAACCTGGCCCCGTCAGGTTCCATGGCAGCGGCCAACTTCCCCATAACCGAGGTGGTCTGCCCCTCTACAGACAGCGCTGTACGCGCCAATGTCGCGCCCCCTCTTACCGCAAACCCCCCTAATTGGGGCCTGCGCGCGCGTTGCGACCAACGGTCCAATCCTGCGACTTGTCATCCACACCCATTCCATCCATGATCTCTCCCTTCCTTTAGAGCCCTCTCTCCCTTTTCTCCCTGTCATTCGCATCGTCCTTCAAGACGCAGCGTCTGACCTGATTATTTTTAACGTCTCACCTTTCTCTGCTTCTGCTTCTTGGCTCTCTTTGACAGAAGCCGCGCCACTCCTTAGGAAGAAGAAGCCAGCTCGGAAAGGGACATCCTGCGAGCGACCGAGCGAGCTGAAGCTACTTGCTTGGCCTTGATTTAATTGACGACTCCCTGCGAACGACATCCCTTGCGTTGCCACGACCGACATCAATCGCCTAGCCTAGTGGTTCACCACATCATGCACCTCTGATTGCCGCTCAACTCGCCCATCACATCTGTGTTCATTGCGACACCTATTCCGAACGAACCAACTTCGCTGTCTTTTCCCGACGATCCCTTCGAGGCCTGTCGCCCACCATGAAGAAATGGCATCCGAATAGCCGGCGCTTGTTCGGCGCCAAGCTACGGCCCAGATCGATGATCATTATCGTCTTCGCCATGATGGCCGCTTACTACCTCCTGTTCAGTGCACCTGGCCCACACATTCAAGTTGACGGGGTCAACCCCAAGGACCTGGCGACAGTGAATGGAAATAGCGCCAACCCTCAGGCCAACGAACAGACCGAAGATCAGTACTCTTCTATCCAGAGGGAGCTCTGGGAGCTCACTGCCCAAGACCTCAAGGATTGGTGGGATCCTACCGACAACGAGAACCCTAATGATGTAGAGCCTGGCTTCGAGACCGATGGAAAGGAAAGAGGCTTTGGAGATCTCGGCAAGCTACAGCACGAGAAGGATATGAGGAAGGAATGGAGACATGCTTATTCCGTTACCTCAAAGTAAGTATACAAAACCCTCTACAACTCGGACGAATTTTGGCCTAACAGCGCTCTAGCTTCCCTAATTCGAACCTCATCTATGGAAAAACTTTGGCAAATCTGGAATACCATGAAGCTCGGCCCGACGAGTTCAGCAATGACCTGAGATTCGACCCAGATGCCGACGTGGAATACAGCGCCGAGAAACCCGTCCGCTACGATCCCTACCCCAAGTACAACAGCGCCGCCTGGAAAGAGGCTGGCTATGCCCAATACTTCCCTTGCAAAGGTGCCAACGGGGAGCCTATCGAGGACTTGCTTGTCTTCAAGGGCCGACCCCGCGAATGGCCTCTTCCTCGGTTTGGTAGCTATGATGCCTTGAATATGGACCCCAATCTCTGCTGGGAGCGCGAGACGCGACTTGGCCCCTACGGACTACACCGTCAGTTCAAGAAGGTTGGCGGCGAACCACAGCCCCTCAATTTCGACACCGTCAACTGGGGGGATCTCCAACGAGTCTGTCTTCATAGAAACGCCCAGCGGTTCGACATGAACAGGGAGCGCGTCAACGAGTACCTGAACGTTTATCCGGAGACTGTCATTGGCCCTCAGCTACCGGAGCAACCCGAGCAGCCTGTGCAAGCACAATTGTCGAAGCGAGGGGTCGTGGTGAAGGCAGATGCAAAAGAAGGCGGCTCAGCCGACTCGACCACTCCTTCGAGCAAGGAATCTCACGACACTTTTTCGAGCAACCAGAATCACAGCAGCAGAAGTACCAAGAACCCTTCAACTGGCTCTGTTTCAGAACCCCGGACTGCGATCCTTCTGCGATCCTATACTGGCAAGGATTACAGCGAGAACGACAAGCAGATTATTCGATCACTTGTTTCCGAGCTGTCTCTCAAAACTGGTGGCCAGTACGAGGTCTTCTTATTGCTTCATGTCAAGGATAACAATCTTCGGATCTTTCAAGATGACGACGTCTATCAAACCGTTTTGTCCCAGAGCGTGCCGCCTGAGTTCCGCAGCATGACAATTCTCTGGAATGATGACATTGTCTGGAAACTCTACCCGAAGTTGACGGACAGGGAATCACGTAATGTCCACACAGCTCAGTGGCTCTCTGTCCAAAAATTTAGTCAAGATTACCCACAGTTTGATTATGTCTGGAACTGGGAGATGGATTTCCGCTTCACTGGTCACCACTACCAACTGTTGGACAAGCTCGGGGAGTTCGCCAAGAAGCAACCTCGAAGGGGCCTGTGGGAAAGGAATGAGAGATGGTACATTCCTTTGTTCCACGGCGACTATGATACCTCTTTCCGCCAGGACATTGAGCAACGGTATGGCGAAGATGTCATCTGGGGCGCTCCAGATCTGCCCTTCATCAACCCTATCGGGCCGAAGCCCCCGGTTGCAAGGCCTGGATTGGACAACTATGCATGGGGAGTTGGCGAGGAAGCAGATGTCATCACCGTCTCGCCCATGTTCAATCCCATCGGCAGCAACTGGGTTATTGCCAACCAGGTTTGGGGCTATAATGATTCAACGCACAAGTCTCAAGACATTCCTCGACGGACCACGATTGTCACGCAGTCACGGGTCTCCAAGAAACTATTGAACATCATGCACGTTGAGAACCTGCGAGGCAACCACGTTGCGTCTGAAATGACGCCGCAGACGGTTGCCCTTTTGCATGGACTCAAGGCAGTCTATGCCCCTCATCCTGTCTTCATGGATCGAGACTGGAACGGTAAATTTCTGAACAAGTGGTTCAACCCTGGCGAGAAGGGCGAATGCGGTGGCCGCGGTAGCCCCATGGGCTGGGGACGTGAGCGAAGATATATCGGTTCGACTTGGTACTACAGGGCGATACCTCCGAACCGATTGTACAACAACTGGATGGGCTGGCAGGATACGGGCATCGGTGGCCGAGACTGGGAGGAGAGGCATGGTCGACCATGCTTGCCCCCAGTGATGCTGCACCAGGTCAAGAACACTGAGCCGACTGGAGACGGCCATCAGACTACTTTTGAGCTAGCCTATGGCTAAGAGTCGATACCAGCGCAAATATTGGGCTTCTGCATGTTCCTTGGCTGTTTGAAACACACTTGCCGACTTGATATTCTCGCTGCCCTCTTGTTTCAGGGTCGCTTACACCCTTTCTAATGAAGTTTGCCAGGGGATGACAATGTACTATGATTACAGAGGAAAACTGTCACATCGCGTATGCGGAATAAGAGATGCACAGCTGGGCGTTTCTGGGAGTTAGGATTGTCAATTTTTGCGCATGTATTAAGAGGTGGGCAGAAGGAGGGCATAATCATGCCTTGAATTGAAAGCTCCATCCACATGTTAATTCTGCACTTTGTGCCAGGTGATGACGACTGGAAGTTGATCAGAACTAAATACCACGATGGTATGGCAATGCCTAGATCTTTAGGCGCCTTATTCTTAGGCGATGGCAAAGGCAGAGAGACGTGACAGTGTAGGTTCATATGCGCAACGTGAGGCCGGCTCACCCGAGATTTTCCCGTCACTTCTCATGAACGTCACTTGTCCTCGCAAACTTCAACTTCATCACCATCATCGCTCATATCATTCTCTATCGAATGTGGATTCGCATGGAGCGACTCTCGTCAACAACGGCAAGCCGTCGTGAAAATTTAAGCAACCCACCCGCTCTTCATTTGGTCCGATGAACTCGCGGTGTAGTCGCCATGCGCGTTCACACGATCGCACGAGACCATGAGCCCTCCCCCAAGCGTGAGACCTCATCCCGAGCTCCTTACGAAGAATGTACTGATTGAAAATCCTAGACGCCCACGCCCAGGAGGTTTCTCCTTGCAAAACGTGGCGCTCAGTCATCTCAGACTCCCACGGGGCCTCCACGTTTCCAATCAACTCCTCGCTTCGGCTCTTCATCAGTTCTTAGGCCGACGCAGGGGCGGGCCGTTATAGACATTGAGGATGTTGAAGAGGTTGACGATCACATCGAAGAGAACTCTCCAGATGGCGAGGATGACAGGCTCGGGACGAGGAAGCACGACCCGCTTCACGACTCTATCGAAGTTGAGTCTGACGATGCAACGGCTTCGCAAGATGGCAGCATTGCCATCTCAGACGACGAATCGGAAGTGACAGGTTTAGAATTTATCGAACCCGTACTACCCCGGTCACCAAGCTTACTGCATGGGAGCTCTCCCCTGCAAGAGAGAGAGCCAAAGCGGCGAAAGATGTCGATTTCACCCATGCCCGAATCAAGCCCTTTGAACGAACACCACTACCTCCCCAGCGAAAACTTAGAAGGGGCGCACACAAAGGAGCACACACCAACAGAAAGCTCTATGGAGAGCGTTCAAGACGCTATACCACCACACGACGAGGCAAAGGCGCCCCAGCAGCCAACTTTTCGTCCGCCGCCGCGTTTCAAACCAACGGAAATCGATCTCGCGGTAGAAGGCCTCCCGGTCGCCTTTTCGCCCCAACGCCGAGGTACAAAGTATGTAGCAGGCGGGCTTGCTGCTGAGCTACAGGGATGGCTCTCCGAAGTGAAAGGCTGGGAAGGCACAGTTTCATCCGCCGTTTCTGTTATGAAAGTAGTTATAGAAGAGATTCGGTCGGGGCGGCGAATGTACTTGGTTAAAGGCCGGACTGACACTGCATTGGTAAAGAAGTTTCTACTAGCAGGGGAGGGTAGGCTGACGGGGCTTGGACAGAGGGCGGCTGTAGGTGTCGGGAGTGTTGTTGAAGTGGGACAGCCGGTGTGGGATGTTGAGTTGGATGGGGAGATTTGGACCGTGGCGTGTGATTGGGGCGTATCTTAATAGTTGTATGGGATCGGGTTTCTGGGGTCTTGAACAGTTGGTCAGGCTGCATAGATATATGTCTCTGACATTGAAGGAATCCAAGGGCCGCTACAGGGTGGCGTACGTCAATAAAACGAGGCTATGTTTTCGTGAGCAACTTCATCGTCGGATTGCTCTCCTTCGTCTCTCGATGTTCAGAAGAAGCGAGAGAATCCGTTTCCACCGACTTGCCCCACCGTTCAGAAATAGGGCATCCCAGCCAAGAACCTGATACATACGGTCATAGGCGCTAGAGAATACGGGATCCCGTCAGCTCTCCCTCTGTCAAGCTGGCGACCGCTGGAGTAGTAGTCGGGTCGGTGACGACCGGCGAATGCCCGGTGTTGTATGTTTTTTGGTCCTTCTTTTTGGTATTTGGCCACTTTGATTCTTGCAGCGGAGGCTGTTGTGTCTGTTTTCGGCTTGTTATCGAGGTGCGCGAGACCTCTAGTTTCGACCTACACCGCCCTCACTGTAGAAAAGCAAGCTCAAGACCACTACAATATCGATAACTCAGCCAAGCACTTGATGCTACCCACCATCCGAAGGCCAAGAGATCTTCCAATCTAGGTCGTGTGGCTTTGTTAGGTGGTAGGCTACATGCACCTCGGGTTGCCAAGGTGCGAGCAGTGCCTTACCTGCTGCCACACCACTGTGTAAGCTTTCAGTTGCCAGAGGCGAGTAAAGACGGCCTGAATCAATCTGTTGAAAGTGTTAGGAGACTGTCTGATAGCTTCCAGTGAGTAAACATAACTCAGTTCCGGAGGTTATTCTTTGAAGGCTTCCTAGGACTCGTTCAATTGAGATATGTGCCTCGTACAAGTTCCTGATCAACGACACGGGATTGCATCCTAGTTGTTATCTTCAACCAAACCTACAGGAGATCGGATATGGCTTTTCCAAATAACAAAACCAGTCCAGTGTAAAACTCATCCATCTTGTCCCCTTCAATCGCCCTTGGCTCGCATTTCCCCTCTGCCTTTCGCGGGCTTTGAACCCAACTAACAGGCAAGATCCCTCTTTCCTATCCGCAAAGTGCTTATCCAGCTGTATCAATACCTGTAGACATGACACGTCTTTTAGTGAGCATCACACCGCTTGGGAAAAGCATTTTTCTGCATAATACAACGATCTTAAGCCACCTCACACGTCCAGGGGAGACTTCAGGTCTCGCAGAGTCAATGGGACGACAAGACGTGGCATGGTACCCGAGGAGGCTCGCCCAGCATGAATTACTGCCTCTTAATGGGAGTGTTATGCTTGGATGCCACCCGCTGGTGCTGCGCTGCAGCGGTGCGGAGCGGGTGTTGGTTGGTTCGTTTCCTGTCACACTCCATGCGAGTGGAGATGGGAGATGGAAGTTGGTTGCAAGATGCTGACAATGGGATGAATGCCAACAGAGGTGTTGATGGCAAGATAACTAAGCCTGTAAGGCTCTCTTTTGATCCTGTCGTAGTGCGAACTTCATGATGCTCGCCCTGAAGCTGCAGGACAGGCGTCCGAGTGACGAGTGTCCAGAGGGTGAACAGGAGACAGGGATAATGCCCCAAATCCAAAACACGACACTTGAAGACATGAGCGGTAAATGACGGGGTTACACCCTAAACTCACTTACCATATCTCGTGTAACTGCGTTCGTTCATGAAAGACCGCTCTAGCCGCGTCCCCCAGGGGACTGAAGCTTGGATTGGACAATTTGCCCGACGGAGCTGTATCCGGGACCCTCAATCATCTTGCCACCTCCTGCAAGCTGAAGCGCTTTCGGCTTCCCTTGTTTCCGTGTGTGTGTGTCCTGGGTACACTGTTGTCCGGTGTTAAACCAGTGGGGGCTCAGAGGCCATCTATCTAGTCAAGGAACTGCTCCGCCACTGTTTCTTCCAGGAGGCGATCATCGGCCGGGGGGATCTTCAAGCAAGGTCTTTAGTTTCTCAGCCGTTAGAGAAGGTTTTCTTTTCCACCGAGCTAAGTTCATGGAGCGGATGGCTAGTTGTAAGGGCCTTCCAGCAGCATATCCCAAACAACTTCCCTAGGCTCTGGGCTATGCACTAACTCTGCACTCATCTCTTTGCGCATTTGCATCATGATTCAGTTTGCGCTTGGATGCGGTCAGGAACGAATTGGCTCTGGTCCGTAGCGCCGCGCGTCCGAGGGGGTTTTGAGTCGTCGCCGCACGCCCTTCAGAACCAGCAGCTCGCTGACCACCACCGACGCAATCTAGCTCTGGAATAGCATCAGATCGAGTTTGCTTCACCGACTTTATGCTCGCGATATAATATCCGCTCTCCTGCTGCTTCTGATCGCCTTCACTTCATGCGAAAGTTTAGGATCTGGGGAATGGGTTAAGCCATCCATATAATGCATCTTGACTTCAGCCAAGCATTACCCTACCCTAGCCTACTCACCTTGTTTAGATGCGATGCGGTGGTCAGACACAGCTTAACAGTATTTCGGGTCCTCGGATATAGGCAAGGGGCGGTATAACGTCCAGTGACGCTCTGCACTTGTCGGTAGCCCCCGCATGAAACAGGTCTCCGGGGTCAAGGGCTTGTGGGCAGAGCCAGCAGCAGGTGGCTGATCTCATCCAGTCCCAACGACTAACAAAGATGCGAAAGACTCCAGCCCTGTAACGGAGTATGAATTCAGCATTTCAACGTCTGACCGGGGAAAAAGCACAACAAACTCGTTCGGGTGGCTTGAGTGTCCCCTTGCCGTCTCCATTGAACTTGAACCTCAGCTCCCTGCCGCTGAAGTGCACTCTGGAGATAACAATATCAGGCCTGCATGCCTGCCTACCTTGGGCATTGAGTCCAGGCTTTTGGGTCCACTGATTGTTATTTCTAGGTTTTGGCCTCATTGATCCACCTCATACGGGCGGTGACTCTTGTTGTCTCGGTCTGTACAAAGGAAATCCCCTTCTCCCTCTGCCCGAGGGCGGCGCAGCTGCCCTTCTCCTAGAGTGTGTGCCTCTCACCTCTTCGTACTCTTGCCCCATTGACTGACCTGAAACAATTTCTTAATTCGCCTGCAGATGCCAGACTAGCGCTGTGTCCGTCGCCCATCGGCGTCGAAAAGCATTTTGTTTGATGCAAGCCGAGCCCCCGGGGCACGGAGCCGGGAACGCCCAGGACAGGACGGTGGATGGATGGACCTGCGCTAGTGTCAGGTCGCGTCACGATGGGCAAATGGCGTTTTGCAAACTGGCGGACTGGGGTACCACGACAACGCGGTCTAATAAGAGTGTCGTGTCGGCTGCTGAGCATTATGGTATCGTCCCTGGCGGGCGAAGCACTACCAAGCATGGCCCCTGCTTGGAGGACGTGATGCTAGTGGACGAGGCAAACTAGACTTCGGTCCGTCAAAAAGAAGATCCAAGAATCCAGAAATCCAGGGATCTGAGGGAAGGCTAGCCGGATATGCTGGGGTGCTTCTAAAAACAGAGGCGGAACGTCCAAGTGGGAAGACTGGGAGATTGGAGGATCTGCGGATGATGCGCAGAAAAAAAAGAAAGGGATCTTGCCTGCCAAACAGGCAAAACCGATGACCTTTGTTTAGACCAGGCCGGCCAGGCCATGCATCCAGCAAAACTCAGCATCGTGATGCTTTGCTGGGACGGTCAACAACGCAGAGGGACTCAAACCAGTGGCTGTCTTGTTTACTTACCCCTGTCCATTTTGCTGCATCAGGGCTCTCAGGGGCGTTTCGAAGACAAGCATGCTGCTGTCAGTGCGACTCAACTAAACACTATTGTTTGCGAAGAGAGAGCCGAGTCCTGGACTTGAACATGGACTTGAAAATTACCGGCAGCGTAGCCGTTGTGGAGCAAGATTGATGGAATGGATGATGATCAAACAAGTGTCGCCGCGAGGAATTCTAGTCGCAGTTCTACCGCGCTTCTGGCGGCGTTTCGTCTCTTCGTCCCGGCCCTAGACACCCCATCAGTTATTCTATTTCCGGCTGTTCCTCCGTGTTGGAACGGGTACCAGCTAGGGAGGGGTGCCCGTGTTTGAGAAGTTGGTGTTGGACAGTTGATGATGCAGGACCCCCTGAACCATAGTAGCATACGGTGAAGAGCTCCGAGACTCAATCGACACATGAGACGAAACTTGCGAGTTGGATCAACGCGCGGATCTGTTATGAGTCGGGGCGTGTATCAGCAGCTATCCGTGCCATATGGAACAGACCAGACCGTCCGCTCTGGTTCCCACTGACGTCCAAGTTAACTGAGGTAGTGACTGGCGCGGCTGCGCCAAATCAACAATACCTAATAGAGATTTTCTGGGCTACAAGTTCTTGAAGTGGGAGATTTGGAGGTTTGAAGATTGACTACCTACCTTAGTCTAGTAGGAACCCTAGTTGTTACATTTCCATCTTTTCCTCAGTTCAATTATCAGATGGAAGGTGCCTTCGCTTTTGGGTGATGCTGGTTGACAGGTGGCCCTTTCCGTGCTTCCCGCTACCACCTTACCTTACGTACGGAGTAAGGTACCTTACTCTCCCCGCTACACGTCACTTGTAGGCAATAATTGTCGACAACACCTCAGCGACAGCATCACCAGATATAGGTACCTAGGTACCTTACGATTCATCTACGTATCTCGCCGTTGCGCTCATAAGGTAGGTAGTTAGCTAGGTACGAATCTAGATCGTGCCCATGCTCGTGCCAAAGGCTGAGACCGATCTTCTGCAGGAACCAATGGCCATGAATCTGCATTTAGAGGGTCTCATCCCAAGATCCACACCTTCACCTGACATCAACGGCTGTGGAACGACGACCAAAGAAAAGCAGGACAGGAGAGCCCACCACATGAGCCGTTTGCACTAGCCGCCTTCCAAGGCAGAGGCTAAGTCCAGCTGAAGCACTTGCATGAATTATCCTTGCTCGCCGCCTGTAGCTTCCGCTGACTCGGCTGAAACTTACCTAGCCTCGCTCTTAGCTGGACCCCATTGAGGCTCTCCCACAAGCCGAACCTTTTGCTATCTTATCCATGCCATCCCTGGCCTATCTCCGGCGGCATCGTACTGGATCCTGGTCTGCGACGCCGCGCGCATGAGGCGTGGGGCATGCTATCCCGAGCTGGAGCTGCTTGCGACCCGCCCGTCATTCTCAACTTCCAACACCACCAGCAATGTCGTCGAACCTTCGGTCACTCCATACTTCATCCATACATGGGATCCGCATCAATGAGGCACACGGCTGTCTTCATGTCTCTCGACATGGCCCAATCAGCCCTACTCCTCCAGTCCGGTTGGCAAACCGACGCAATGGTGATAACCACTTATGGAGCACACCCCAAATTCTTTTTTGACCCAGTTGTCACCTGAAGCTTCAACCAGTTAGGAAGCCCACACTACGGTGTGCAATGTAACGCGATCGAGTCGGAAATTAAGTCAACCGGCATCATCCCATCACCTTAATTGTCCCCAGATCTATGACAACCGCCCTAGGCGTCGCGGCCTCCAAACTTCCCGGCCCCAGACAAGCAATGTCTTCACCCCAGAGTGTCATACTGGCGTCGGGAAGGTCTCTATCCAGCGTTTTCGATACCACTCAGTCAACGTCTCGGATGCCTTGATGTTGATGGGCCGGCATCTAATTCGTCTGGATACTCAACATCCACCTAACGAGCCACTGGGCGGATAATGCGCGTTTGCTCGCTGGTGTCATGACATAGGACGCGGCGGCCGACGGCTGCGCGGAGCGGCCGTCCATACTCTGCCGTGCAGCTCCCCGCTCCCTCGTCTCAATAACCTTGGTGATCCGCCGGTCGCAAGCTACTACCCAGAACGGGCCACTTCAACGCCTCGTCTCGGCATCTCCCGGCCAGCTGTCGACTAGCAAGTACATTGGCGCTTTCTACGGCTGGCATCCAGGCCTGCAATGTCGCAGCGGTCGTGTGCCTGTCAGTCCTTTCTTTTGGCAGCATGGATTGCATCCCCAGACTCTCCGGCCCTGTGGCACAACCACTTGTAGAGCACCATCAGGCAACCAGGATCCCTGGGGAAAGTTTCACGCATTGGGGCACGTATCGGCTTACAGGTGGACAAGCGGCTGCGCCTCTCGGTGACTCTCTCCGAGTGCAGCAGCTCTGGAAAAAGGGGTGCTGTCGTTGATGTGGGATATCCTGGGCCCTGGCCAAGCTGGCCCTTCCACCGTTCGACTCTCGACCCTGTCCGGACAATTTATTCCCTTGTGGAGATCATGGTTCGGACGGGGGGCTCTCAACGCCATGATCTACGACCCGTCACGCCTAACCAGCAAGGGTGCTCAATTGCTCGAAACTGCTGGCAAAACAATAGGCTGGCTTGGCTCGGCCGCTTCTCGAGTTTCCCATTGCAGCCGTCCTTGGCGCCACGATACTGGGGCTCTCCCGCGCTGTCTTACAGGGTTACTTAGGAAAGCCAGTCGACCCATGGCTAAACGGCTGCTCAGAGACTGCTTTGGAGGAGATATCCATATGGCCCCAGAAAGCATCCCTCCGACCATTGACACTTCATGCATTGCGGCACCGTGTCTGTGCCACCGGGACAGGACCGACTGCCGCAGGCTTGGTCTGGCTCATTACAATGATGATGCTGGCTCCCGCTGCAAGCCAACGCTTTAGTCTTCCTAGGCCCCTAACACTCCCAGGATTGCGATCGCGACTTTTTCTCTTACTCAAAACACCGACCCTAGGCAATCTAAGTCTAGTCTTTATCCACACGTCTTATGAAAGACCCTGATCCTGGGCCCTTTCCTTGTCTTCTTGATCCACACCCTTTCAGCCCTCCGT